>CBVK0101779214.1:0-26727 GCA_900067695.1 Picea abies | reverse complement strand
TTTTTTTCCCTAGAAGGCAATCCTCTTTTATGAGTGAAATGTATTGAGGCTATGGATGATGGTGAATATTGTATTCTGAGAGAGGAGACTGTGAGAGAAAGAAGAGGAAGTTACAACGGGTTTTGTTGTAGGTTGTATCCCTTCATTTGCTGGATAATAATAATAAATGAAGGACTTGACAATTTCTCTGGTGGACGTAGCCCACACTGGGTGAACCACGTAAATCTGTGTCTCTCTTGTATTGTGTGTTTTCTATGTTTTGTTTCTGCATTTGTTTTATTTTATTGCTCCGCGGTCTTGTTTTTCTAACACATGCATGTGTCAGAGCTGATCAGGTCTATTTTGGAGGTGTTCCACAGTGTGCAGAGCCCTCCTGAGGCACCTCTGGCGTTTTCGGCTATTCCTTGGCTGCCTCTCCAAACGTTCAGCGAAGTTTTGAGTGAGTCTTGTTGACTCATCTTGGTCTCCTGGAGGAGTAGGATGTTTGCTTTCGAAGCTTTGATTATATCCTTGAGTGCTTCTTCTTTCCTTTTGCTACCCAATCCCCTACAATTCCAGGAGGTTAGAATCATTAAATACCTTGGGGGGAGGAGCGGCCTCCGTGGGAGGCTTTGGCTTGTTTTCTCGTATGCCGAACATTGATCAGTTGTTTAATGGTGGGTTGTGACCCTTTTAGGACGTCTTTGTATGTTTCTTGGTCTCTTTATGCTTTTTTGGTTTTCCTGCCTCTTCCCGTTTTCTTTGGGGTGGCCCAAGCTTCGCTTGCGCCTTCTGAGTCGCTTCCTGTTGAGATCTCCCCTTCCTCTATGTCCTGACTTCCTTCCAACCTTTGGGGGGATTTGTTTTGCTCCCCTTCTTTTTCTGTTGTTTGATTTCCTTTGTCCTCGGGGGTCTGATTTCCTCTTGCTCCTTCCTCTTGGGCATCTTTACTTGGATCTGCTTCCTCTCCGCCGGTTTCTTTAGCCAATATACTGAAGTTGTTCTCAGTCTCCTTGGCTCCTGAGTTTTTGGCTTGCATTGGGGCTGTCTTTTCGTTTCTTGGTCCTTTCATTTTGGATTTCCCCTTCTGAGCCTGTTGCCAGCCTTCATCCCCTGCTTTCTCTGTAATAGGGTTCTTTGGGCAGTTCCTTTGGAAGTGGTTGTATTCATGACAACCTCTACACTTGAACGGGAGCTGTTCGTAATCCAGCTTTTGGAAGTGGTGCCAATCCCCAACTTTTATTTTTATTGCTTCCGGTAGGCCTACCTCCAGGTCAACTTCCACACAAATCCATGTGCAGGAGTAGTGGTCTCTTGGGTCTGCTCGATCAATGTAGCGCCCCAGTCCATTTCCGATTGCTTGAAGCGAGGAGGGGTTCCAGCAGTGTATTGGCAGATTCAGGAGTCTTACCCAGACAGGGACGTCTTTAGGCACTTATGAGGCGGGATCAAAGATTGGGGTCCATCAATTCAAATAGAGTCATTGGGTGCCCATGAAGTACGGGTCGTTTCTAAAGATCAAATCTCTATCCTCCTGAGAGATGAATTCGAAAATAAAATACCCTCTCCTGACCGCATAACACGTTACACTGTTTGTGATCAACGGTCTCCAGTTCCTTTGAATCCAGTTGTCTGTGGATCTGGTTGAGGGCCAGAGCCCCATGAATTGGCCTCAAGTCCTCGTTCTGAGAGGGAAAGAGCGACCTTCATAGGATGTTCGGGGGGCAGGTCAATCTCTGAAACAACGTCTAGTTTCTTGACGAAGCTTGGAGGAACTAAGGGGGTAAGCTTCTTGTTGCAGGCCGCGACTAGCTTTCGAAAGGAGGAGGATGGAGAAGGAGGGGGCGGCGGCTCCCCTCCCCCCTGAGCTTCCATGGCGGCGGTTGTGTTGAACCCTAGTCAGATCGAGATGTACCAGGGCGTGGGTCGCTTTTTAGCTTATTATAAAATTATTATTATTTGATATAATTTTTATTTTTTTTAAAGTAGACATAAAATTATATAACTCTTACATAACATCTCTATTATATTTGGTTATAAATGCAATTAATAACTTTTTGTGTAATTAATAAAAAAGTCAATATTATAGTAGTTTTTTTAAATGTAAATTTAAAATTAAATGATTTTATTTTGAGAAGAAAGGAAAATTGGATTATTAAAAAGATCTAAGTATTTGATACGAACTAACTATAATAATCTTCATAACACTTTTTTTTTCCAATGGGAAAATTTCTCAATTATATATTATATAATATGTTTTCATAACTGAAAGTTACAATCGCAGCTATTAGATGTCTGTAGAATTAGGAAATAAGAAATTAGAGAAATATATCTTTCGTCTAAATTGGTCTTTCAACCAACATAAGGTGATACTCCATATAGGGGATATGTCTAACATAAAATAAGTAAAGAGTGTTGCTAGAAGACAAGGAGATAGTTGTCGAGGGAGTGGTATCTGAATATGGATGATTCCTATGATCAGAAATAATATCCAACTTCCAAATCGATGAAGTTTGTTGAAGATATATGGAAGAAAAAACTGATCTTAGAAGAGAGTTTGAAAGAGAGGGGAACCCTCATGTCCATCTATCCAGTAGTTGTAGGATAGGATTCCTGCTTTTTTCTGAAGCGTTATCTTTGAAAGGTGATCAACAATTTTGTTGTGCTCACGGTATATATGATTATAGCTGAGCTTTTTGAAGGTGGGCTGAAGCAGTCTAATTTTGTCCTTCCATGCCAAGAGGGAGATAGCTTGAAGTTCTCCCCTGTTGCTCAACCACTCAATAATGATTCCAGAGTCCCCTAGAACCTGAAGGAATTCAATGTCAAGTCTGGAAACCAAGTATAAAGTGGCCCAGGCACCCAAAAGTTCTGCCCTGGTATTGGTGCTTGGGCCACAGTTGAGAGTCCATTTGTAAAAAGAGTTTTGAGTGATTTTGATCATCCCTCCCGCTCCACTCTAAAACAAAAACATGTATCTTATTTATCAAATCTTATTTTAAACATGTCTTACTTATCATAATGTTCTAGTGGTTGGGAGGTGAATCGAAGTTATTTTATGTGTAAATTTTATTTTAGACATGTCTTACTTATCATAATGTTTTAGTGTGTAATATCCCAAATCTGCAAATCTAGATATTAACTCTCTATTGATCTTGTATGTCGCAGATCTGATATTCTTTGGGTGGTTGAATGGGTTATTTAGGTTTTTGAGTGCGTTTGATAACTTGAATTTAACATGCATAATGATTTTGCATGTGGTTTCAGGTGGAACAACTTGTTTAATATTTATTGAATAGTCAAGCAATTACAGTAATGACATGCATGTACAAAACTTCACAGACAGACTACATGCATGTAAAAATAACCAAACCAATCTTCAATTAGACCTTCAAATGACTAGATATATACTGGAATATTAGTAAAATCATGCAACGATACTTATAACTAACATGCATGCTAGATCATTTGCATGCAAGCCCGATCTGTGACATGTGTGGATTTACTGCTGCATGCAACGCTGGATCTGCTTCCAGAAGATGAATTTGATGCATGCATGAGCAATAATCCTCCAAATCTGATGAGATATGTCCCAACGAAGTCACCTTCTTCCCTAGAAGACTTGCCTTGGATGTATCTGTTATTGCTAGGCTCTTGGATCTCTATATCACTGTCGGAAGTAATCTATCCAGCTGTTGGGAATACCCTCACGCTGGCTACACTAAAAGAGTCACCCAAGTATATTCCACCGTTAGAATATGATGGAACCTATATAAAATGGAGCGTTGTAATGTCCCTTTCCATATATGAGCTCCAGAGAGGAGGTTTAATGGTCTAAACCGCCCCATTAGACTATAGCCAAGGCCAAAGAGGGGTAAACAGGGTTACTAGAGGTCACTCCAGTCACAAGTGTTATATTCGGAAAGTGACATTGAGCTAATAAGGGTTAAAAGCGCTTTTAGGTCATTATGATCTAAAAATAGAAGTCAACAGTGAATTAGGGTTTCAACAGTGATTTAGGGTTTTGGAAGTCAACAATGAATTAGGGTTTTGGAAAGTTATAAAGGAAGGGTCAGCGACCTAATTCATCATTATGCAGATTATGACTTTTCATTGAGGAGAAGATACGCATCTCAGGAGAGATAGTTTAGTGTATTCTAGGAGGAAGACACCAGTTGGTTGATTTTGGTGTTGAAAGACACACCCTAGTCACCGGGAAGATCATCCAGGTCTTCCATCATTCTTCATTAATTCCGCAGTGCTCCCATATTCCAGGTATTATCTTTTAGTTGCTTATTTGTATTCCGGCTAAGATCCTTTTTGTCTTTTGATCTAGTTGAGTGTTGTTATTTTATTCAGCCGCAGTTGCTTATTTGTATTCCGACTAAGATCCTTTGTTTGCTGATCTAGTCGAGTATTGTCAGTTTATTCAGCCACATTCGACCATTTTGTAATCCACAGAGATATCATAATACAAACTTTACAGTCCTTTGTCGCGTCTATTATTTGTATGATCATTTATATGCTATAAACCTTTGATCCGACACACACATTAGCAGTGTTTCCTAGACTAGCCAAGTCAGGAACATTACAGTGGTATCAGAGCTTTAGTCCTGCCAGCTTGTGACTAAAGACAATGAGTGCAGCAAAAGACCCAGAGGGACATGAACACCTAAGTGACGAATATGTCACTTACAACAGGCATCAAGAAAGAAGGCATAGGCCTGATTTCCCCCCTTTTCCTCCTAGCTAAGAGGAAGAGGAAGAGGCACATGGAGAAGCAGAGAGAAGGGCAGAGCGTGAGGCTGAGCACGAGGCAGAGAGGATGCTAGGAGACATATATGAGTGACCAGAGGGTAGTGGCAAGGCCCCCGTAGATCCAGAGGCAGCTTTCAATGATATGTTAGCTAGTCAACGGACCATGTCTTAGTTCTTGGCATAGGTGGTTGATAGATTTGCTAGAGTGGGCACCCCAGATACACAAGTCCCGCATGCAACACAGGGGAACTCAGGAGCAAGCAGTAGACCCCAATCACCCTCTCGCACATACACCTCTACGAGTAGGATTCCTAGTTTCCAGAGGGCACTCCCGTTAGCAGCACCGCCATCGATAACATAGAGGCCACCCACTCATGCTGATGACATTGCAGAGTATAGGAGGGAGTACACAACATTGGGTCGTGACTTCCATCAGGACATGACCTTCGTCGAGTACTGTGGACTCGGACTCAGGAACCGCCCCAGAGAGCCGCAGAGGGGAGGACCACAACAGCAGCAGCGACATAACCTCAATTTCATCCAAAAAGTTGGGAAACTCACCATCCCTTCTTTCGACGGATCGTCCAAATACACCACCAGAGCTTGGGTACAGAAGCTAGACATGTATTATAAGCTCAACCAGATGACCGAGACAAAGGCCATTAGTTTCACGACCTTACACTTGGAGGGTGAGGCACACGAGTGGTGGTATCATGGATTGGTGACATTGGGTCACAGTCACATCACCTCCTATAGGGAGTTTACAGATAGGCTCATGGACTGGTTTGACAGGAAGGATCCCGAGATACACTTCAAGAATCTAGACCAGTTGAGACAAACTGGCACAACAGAGGCGTTCATCACAGAGTTTCAACGGGTATCCATGGCAGTGACAAATATATTAGAGCCCAGGCTGATCATGTTATTCACAGAAGGACTCACAGAGTCTTTGAGAGGATGGGTGAAGGCATACATGCCTCCCACTTTGTAGGATGCCATTCTTCGCACTCGAGATCTGACAAACTCAATGCCAAAGACTAAAACTTTCTCCAAACCATTTGTGCCCCAGAGGGATCGAGACAGGAAGCCATCCAGAGAGAATGGAAGGGCAAGGAGAAGTTGGATGATGAGACTAGGTGAGAGCTTATGAGGAAGAAGCTTTGCTTCAGCTGTAGAGATCCTTGGGTCTAAGGCCACAGGTGCATGGGCAAGGGAGAGATTCATTATATTGAGGTAGTAGCAGACAACATGGACAGTGAGGAGGAAGAGCAGGACAATGGATCCACTAGTTCAGAGGAGGAGTCAGCACCAGCAGAGGAGCAGCCTCCCCGTAGACCACCGACACTGGCAGGAGCCCATCCTCCAGTAGCCCCACAACCGCCAGAACAGGCTAACAAGAGGAAACCAACAAAGGGAGGTGTCATAGCGACCCTTTATGGTGTTCCCAGGTATGATACCCTCTGTATCAGAGGGATTATTCAGGGGCAACGGGCAATCGCCCTTATAGATGGTGGGGCCACCCACAACTTCATCAACGCTTCACTAGTATCGAGTTTGATGTTGCAGTAGTATATGGCCACACAGTGGAGTGTCTAGACAGAGTTCCAAACTTAGAGATGAATTTAGGTAACTACACAGTGAGAGACATATTTTATGTGGTTGACCTATCAGACACAGATGTGGTGTTAGGAGTTCAGTGGATGATTACCTTGGGAAAAATCACTACCAACTACCAAACCTTGGAAATGGGTTTCAAAGATTAGGATGGGAAGAAGGTTGTTCTAAGAGGTATGTCGATAGGAGCACCCAGGACAGTTTCAGCCAAGAGGATGGAGAGAATATTTAGACATGGGGAGGTAGCATATGTCGCAGAATGCTTGATCACTACTCAGAAGGATTCAGAAGGTCGACAACAATACCATACAGAGATCAAGAATTTATTGGGACAACATCAACAGGTCTTTGAGGCAATTCCACCAGGGAGACCACCTGGCAGGGGGTTTGAGCACACCATTGAGTTGGAGGAGGGGGCCAAACCTATGATCACCCCCCCTATCGTCATCCTAGGAGGTTCAAGGATGAGATAGAGAAGGCAATCAAGGAATTGTTGGCGATGGGACACATTAGATCGAGCAACAACCCATTTGCTTCTTCAGTTATCTTAGTTATGAAGAAGGATGGCACCATGAGGATGTGCACTGATTACCGAGCCTTGAGCAAGAAAACCATCAAGAACCGATACCCTATCCCATGCATTAACGAGTTGATGGATGAACTGCATGGGGCAGTTTTCTTCTCAAAAATTGATCTACGCTCTAGATATCATCAAATCAGCATCCGAGAGCAGGACATAGAGAAGACGACATTTCGTTGTCATTTTGGACACTTCGAGTTCCTGGTTATGCCATTTGGGCTAACCAATGCACCCATTACATTCCAGTCTTGCATGAACCATATATTCAGGATCAATTAAGGAAATCAGTCTTGGTTTTCTTTGACGACATCTTCATCTATAATCGGTCATGGCAAGAGCATATGAGGCACCTGGATGAGGTATTGAGCATCATGGAGGCACAGTCATTATATGCCAAAGAGTCCAAGTGCGAGTTCGGTATGACAAAGCTGCTTTACTTAGGCTACATCATTAGTGCACAGGGGGTATAGGTGCACCAAGAGAAGATCAGGGCCATTATGGATTGGTCGACGCTGAAGAACGTGACAAAATTAAGGAGCTTCTTCGGGCTGTGCAACTATTATAGGTGATTCATTTGGGGTTTTTCTCAGCTTGGAGCACCGCTGACAGATCTTACCAAGCATGGGGCCTTCATATGGAATGAGAAATCATGGGAAGCCTTTGATCACATGAAGGAAGTCATGGGCACTTGTCCAGTGTTGGCACTACCAGACTTCACCTTGCCATTTGTACTAGAGTGTGACGCATCCGACGAAGGGATCGATGCAGTTTTGATGCAGGGAGGACACCCCATTGTACTCGAGAGCTGGAAGCTTAGTCAACCTGAGAGGTTGTACTCCATTTATGACAAGGAAATGTTGGCAATCATGGATGCCTTGACCAAGTTCAGACAATATTTGGTGGGCAGCGAATTCGTGGTCAAGACCGATCACAATAGTTTGAAGTATTTCTTTGAGTAGAAGGACCACAGTGAGCGCCACTAAAAATGGGTGACGAAGGTACATGCATTCGACTTTGACATAGAGTATGTCAAGGGGAAGAAGAACATTGTGGCCGATGCACTATCGAGGAGACCTGCGACATGTTCTTTGATGGAGATTTCAACAGATTGGAAATCCCACTTGTTAGTGGAATATTCCAGGAACAAGTTCGCTTGTGAGGTGATGGATGGGAAGATACAGGATGACCGGTATAGGGTCATTGACGATGTCATTTTTACAAGGATAGAGTCTACTTGGTTCCAGATTTAGGGCTTAAGAAGAAGATCCTCACTGCAGTTCATGATTCACCTCTAGCAAGCCATCGAGGGTTTTTCAAAACCTACAGACATATCAAAGAGAGGTTCTCATGGAAGGGCCTCAAACAAGACGTTATGAGACACGTCAGTGAGTGTGTGACTTGCTAGCAGAACAAGTCAGAGCATGCTCTTCCAGCAGGGCTACTTCAACCACTCCCCATTCCAGAGCAGAAATGGGAGAGTATATCTATGGACTTCATCACAGGTCTACCCAAGGTCCAGGGTAAGGACTATATCTATGTAGTGGTCGACAGATTGACAAAGTTTGCTCACTTCTACACCATACCGACAGAGTACAATGCAGTTCAGGTAGCCGAGTTTTTCTTCAGGGAGGTCTTCAGACTTCATGGGTTGCCTAAGAACATCGTCAGTGACAGGGACAGTCGGTTCATAGGGACATTTTGGAGAGAGTTGTTTCAGTTGGTGGGGACAGAGTTGACACCTAGCACCAACTATCACCCTCAGACAGATGGGCAGACCAAGATTGTCAACAAGTGGGTTGAAGGGTATTTGAGGAACTATGTAGGAGGACAACAGAGAACAAGGGTAAAGTGGTTACATTTAAGAGAACATTGCTACAACACCACCTTCCACATGTCCATTGGTATGACACCCTTCCGAGCATTGTACATATATGATGCTCCCACTTTGGTAGACTTGGTCTTCAGGGAGAGAAGAGCTCCCAAGGCCAAGGATTAGATCATAGAGAGTCAGGAGATTCTCAAGTTGTTGAAAGAGAACCTGCAGATGGTGCAAAATCGATAGAAGATAAGTGTGGACAGGCATAGAATAGAGCACAAATTTGAGGTTGGAGATTTGGTTTTCTTGAGACTCCAACCCTACATACAGTCATCTCCGAAGAAGAGTGGGGCTGAGAAGCTCAAGCCCAGATTTTATGGTCCTTACAGGATGATGCATCAAGTAGGCGAGGTTGCTTACGAGCTAGAGCTTCCAGAGGGGAGCAAGATTCACAATGTGTTCCACGTGTCTTGCCTAAAAAAGGCAGTGGGATAATTCATTGGCACATCAGAGGAGCTTCCCCCGTTGGATGAGGAGGGACAGTTGAAGTTAGTTCCAGAGGAGGTTTTGGAGTTCCAGGAGCGAAAATTGAGAAGCAGGGTCATCAGAGAGTGTTTGATCAGATGGAGAGGGCTTCTAGTAGAGGACGCTACTTGGGAGAGCAAGCAGGTGTTGCGACACCCTGGACTGGTATTGCTTGAGGACAAGCAATTTCAGGAAGGGAGGACTGTAATGTCCTTTTCCAAATAGGAGCTCCAGAGAGGAGGCTTAATGGTCTAAACCACTCTGTTAGACTATATCCAGGGCTAAAGAGGGGTAAACAGGGCTACTAGAGGTCACTCTAGTCACAGGTGTTATATTCGGAAAGTGGCATTGAGCTAATAAGGGTTAAAAGTGCTTTTAAGTCATTATGAGCTAAAAATAGAAGTCAACAGTGAATTAGGGTTTCAACAGTGATTTAGGGTTTTGGAAGCCAACAGTAAATTAGGGTTTCAACATGATTTAGGGTTTTGGAAAGCTTTAAAGGAAGGGTCAGTGACCTAATTCATCATTATGCAGATTATGACTTGTCATTGAGGAGAAGAGACACATCTCAAGAGAGATAGTTCAGTGTATTCTAGGAGGAAGACACCGGTTGGATGATTCGGTGTTGAAAGACACACCCTAGTCACCAGGAAGATCATCCAAGTCTTCCATCATTCTTCATTGATTCCACAATGCTCCCATATTCCGAGTATTATCTTTTAGTTGCTTATTTGTATTCTGACTAAGATCCTTTTTGTCTTTTGATCTAGCCGAGTGTTGTTATTTTATTCAGCGACAGTTGCTTATTTGTATTTCGGCTAAGATCCTTTGTCTGTTGATCTAGTCGAGTATTGTCAGTTTATTCAGCCGCATTCAACCATTTTGTAATCCACAGAGATATCATAATACAAACTTTGCAGTCCTTTGTCGCGTTTATTATGTGTATGATCATTTATATGTTGTAAACCTTTGATCCTACACACACATTAGCAACATTTCCTAGACTAGCCAAGTCAGGAACATTACAAGCGCCTCACCTTCCTCTCCAATGGGTCGGAAGGAATCTGGCTCGCTATCCCTGTAGATGAGTAATTATGAGAATATGTGATCTCTCTGTTTTTCAAACATGATGCGACTCCTCTGACTGAATGTGATGCCCTGATGGCTAGATGGATCGGAAAAATGTGTTGGATGGCTCAAATGAAGCGCCTTCCTTGATCTCAAATGGGTTTTGAGGGTTTAGGTTTGCTAGGCCTCCTCAGGAAGAGTGACCCACTATACCTTCCATGTCTCCTCTAGAAATCACGTTGGAATTTGACTACTGGAGCTAGATCTATGATCTCCATGCTCAATATGACTGTAGATCTGTAATAAAAGAAACGGAAAACCTGTGTGGTCTCCTCGACTGGATAAGGTGTGTATATAAACACAAAATCCAATCCCTTGGTGTCTTCCTCATGGAATCCACAAGTATCCTCAAATTCACCTGAATCTGGGTTTCTCCTCAGAGCTCTGGTTTTAATTCTCAAATCATCAATAATGACCCATTAGGTCGCTTTTCCTCTCCTTATATCCATTGAAACCCTAATTCTTCATTAAATTTTCACTTAAGCATCATTCCTATTTTTTCTGATTTAATATTCACTTAAGCATTTAATTACCTTTTTCCACTTAGTTACTCAATGTCACTTTCAAATTACAACATTTCCCTATTGTAATGACATCAAATGGAAATTTTCCCCTGTTTCTTCCAGTCTATAGTCTAAAGGGGATGTTTAGAATACTAAGCCCTCCTCTCTAGAGTCCTCACTCGGAAAGGGACATTACAGTCCTCCCTTCCTGAGATTGCTTGTCCTCAAGCAAGATCAATCCAGGGTGCTACAAAATCTTATCACTCTCCCAAGTAGCATCCTCTACTGGAAGTCCCCTCCATTTGACCAAACACTCTCTGATGACCCGAATCCTCAATTTCCTCTCCTTGAACTCCAATATCGCCTCTAGAACCAACTCTAACTTTCCCTCCTCATCCAAAGGTGGTAGCTCCTCAGAAGTGATAATGAATTGTCCCACCGCTTTCTTGAGGCAAGAAATGTGGAACACATTGTGAATCGGGCTTCCATCTAGTAGTTCTAACTTGTAGGTCACTTCACCTACCTTGCGTATGACCCTGTATGGTCCATATAAAATGGTTTTAAGCTTATATTCCCCGCTCTTTTTCAAAGATCACTGCCTGTATGGTTGTAGCCTCGAGAATACTAGATCCCTAACCTTAAAGCTACGCTCTATCCTGTGTCTGTCTACATTCATCTTTTGATGATTCTGCACCACATGTAGATTCTCCTTTAATACCTTGAGAATCTCCTGACTCTTTGCTATCCATTCTTTGGCCTTGGGAGCCTTGTTGTCTCAAAAAACCAAATTAATCAAATTGGGAGCATCATATCCATATAATGCTCTAAATGGGGTCATACCTATGGACATGTGTAAGGTAGTGTTGTACCAATGTTCTCCAAGATGTAACCACCTTAACCACACTTTCTGTTGTCCACTCACATAGTTCCTCAAGTATCCCTCTATCCACTTGTTTACTATCTTAGTCTACTCATCATTCTCGGGGTGGTAATTGGTGCCAGGTGTCAACTTTGTACCAACCAATCTGAATAACTCCTATCAAAATGTGATGATGAACCAATTGTATCTGTCACTGACTATACTCTGTGGCAACCCTTGAAGTCTGAAGATCTCTCTAAAGAATAACTATGCCACCTACACTGCGCTGTAATCTATAGGAATTGCGAAAAAGTGCACAAATTTGGTCAATCTGTCGACCACTACAAATATGTAGTCCTTACCTTGAGTCTTAGGTAGGCATGTAACGAAGTCCATGTATATACTTTCCCATTTCTGCTCCAAAATAAGGAGTGGTTGAAGAAACCTTGTTGGGAGTTTATGTTATAACTTATTCTGCTGACAAGTCACACACTCGTTGATATGTCTCATCACATCCTTCTTGAGACCCTTACAAGAGAATCTCTCATTGACCTGCCTGTATGTCTTGAAGAATCCTTGATGGCCTACTAAAGGTGAGTTGTGTACTGTCGCCAAGATATTCTTTTTGAGATTATATTCGACCACAAGGTAGAATCGATCTTTATAGAAGATGACCTCATCTATGACTTTGTACATGTTCTTCCAATAACTTACATGTGAACTTATTCTTGGAATACTCTACTAACAAGTGTGATTTCCAATATGCCAAGATCTCCATCAAGGAACAAGTCGCTAGTCTCCTGGACAATGCATCCACCACAATTTTTTTCTTGTCCTTGACATACTCTGTGTCAAAATCAAAGGCCTAGACCTTTGTCACCCACTTCTGCTACCTCTCGCCGAGGTATTTTTGCTTAAGGAAATACTTCAAGCTATCATGGTTTGTCTTGACCACAAATTTGTTGCCAACCAAGTATTGTCGAAATTTGGTCAAAGCATGCATTATTGCTAGCATCTCCTTGTTGTAAATCAGATACAACCTCTCTGGCTGGCTGAGCTTCTTGCTCTCAAATACAATGGGGTGTCCCCCTGCATCAACATTTCTCTGATCCCCTCTCCTGATGCATCACACTCCAAAACAAATGGTAGCGTGAAATCGGGGAATGCTAGTACTGGGAATGTGCCCATGACTACCTTCATCTCGATGGTGTGCTCAAACCCTCTGTCTGGGGGTCTCCATGGCGACATCAGACCAAAAACCTGCTCATGCTGACTCAACAAAGCTTTGATCTCTTCCTGAAACTACTAGCTATTGTCTGAATCCTTCCACGTGGTGATCACACACTCTGTTGCATATGCTACTCCCCCATGTATGAAGATCCTCTCCATTCTCTTTGTTGACACTGTCTTAGGTTCCTTTGTTGACATACCCCTCAATACAATCTTCTTCCCCCTAGTGTCTCTGAATCCCATCTCAAGTGTTTGGTAATTGGTAGAAATCTTGCCCAATGTGATCAACCATTGGACTCTCGATACCACATCTGTGTCAGAAAGGTTAACCATATAGAATGTATCCTTCACTGTGTAGTTGCCCATATGTACCTCTAAGTCTAGAACTTGATCCAAACACTCTACCACATGACCATCAAATACTGCAATATCTTTTTTTTTTATAAGTGAGTGTGAGTATCTGTATTACTAAGAAAGGCTAATATACAAAAAAACGGAACTCCCTGGTCTGCCAAAAAGGAAACCAGCCCAGGGGTTCAAGAGTTGTGTTCTTTGAGATATCATAGGGGTATAGTTGGACCGCCACATTGGGAAACCAGTCCAGTATCGTCATATTCAGTTTTGATAGGCTAACCATAAAAAACCAAAAAACTAAAAAAAACACAAGACAACAATTAGGACTGACCCAGTAATATTCCTTGATTAGTTGTTACCCAACGCTAGTCCAGGATTATGAGATTCTTCTGTTCTTCTTTCGCCTTGTCCTTGTTGTCTTCCCGCTGGGCCACCGTGTGGGTCTACCTGATCTGGGTTGGTGCTCCATTCCCATTAGCAGGAGTAATGTCCATATGGTGAATGTAGCGCAAGTATAAGTGGAATTGGGCAACCATTCGCTCCATCTTCTCCTTCTGATTCGTCTGGTCCTCTACAATTCATTTTGTACTGGCATCCAGGGTACTGAGGTGACTCAGGATTTCTTTTAGCAATTTTTTTTGTGCCTTGTTACCCTTCCAGTTGGCAGCTTTCTTTTCTGTGCTCACTTTGGCTATTAACATCTTTGTCTGCCAGGCCATCTCTATCTTCTTGTGGTAAAGTGTTTCCTTGGACTGCGTGGTCCTTGGGTCCGTTATCTAGTCTACTTCCTGTCTCAGTTCCCCCCAGGCTTTGCCTTTGTGCTTGGTAGTGATTTCCTTCTCCCATTTGGTGATGGTTGCTTGACCCTTTAGTTCAACCAACACCTGGAAGGTGCCCTTGGCGTCTCGGGCTGCTTGCTCCATTCTTGAAATTTTCCTCTGGCTTATCAGATTTTCGTCCATTTGGGTGTTTCTTTTGACATGCGTTTTCTTCATATGCACCATCTTGGCTAGCTTGTGGTGGTTCTTTCCCTGAATTCTCCTCGTGTTCCTATCTACCCAGGGGTTCTTCCTTGCCGGACCTTTGTTTTTATGATGGCTTCTTCTGCTGCGCTCTGTCCAACTGCGTCGATTCCTAGTGTTTCACCTCTTATGGAAATTCTCCTGCTGTGGGCTCATCATTGCAATCATGGTTTGCCCATAGAGGTGGTCCTTCCCATCCTCTTTCCCTGTCTCGGTATGTGTGACCATGACAGTCCGTCCATTATCCTTGCGCCGACCTTTGTCCCTGCTCATTGTGTAACCAACTTTTCTCTTCACCGTACCTGTTATTGGAAGGGGTGTGACCCTATTGGTGCGTGGTAACAACTTTTGTCCTACGTCACTCACGGACTACTGAGTCTCGTTTGTACTCTCCCCTGCCTTAACTTTGCACTTCTTTCTACTGATGTGACCTTGAGGTCGTACCTTCATTTGGTGTGTGGTCAGATCCCGCATTGTCACTTGTAATTGGGTGTTGGCCATGAAGATTCTGCCTAGATTTGTCATGCCCTCCTATTGGCCTTGCACCACTCCTCTCGATGTGACCTTCCGTACTTAAGCTTTCGTCACGGTCTTTTGTCGCTAGTTGTGTGCAGTTTGTTCTGAATTGACCGTTTGGGATGTTGCTCTAGGTGGTGTATAACTCTGATTCTTCCTTGCTAACCCCTTCATTAGCGATTCTATCTGCCAGGCCATTTGTTGACCTGCGTACCCAGCGCAACTCCACTGTGTTCATCTTTTGCAGATGCTCTTGGATTTTTTGCATGGAGTGTGCCAAGCGCCAGTGTCTCTGAACTTTGCCCACTCTGGTGCCATTTTGGACTCTCTTCACCATGTTGATTACCAGAGTGGAGTCGCCTTCCTCAATTGTGTTTGTCATCCTTTCTCAGATTAAGATCTCGAGTCCTATCTCCAGGGCTCCGAATTCCACAACATTGTTAGTTGACTTTCCCATGCTGTCGGCATATAGTTGGATTATGTTGCCGCCACTATCCCTGATAACCCCACCCATTCCTGTCATGCTTGGGTTTCCCTTTGCTGCCCTGTCGAAATTCAACTTGAGTGACCCTGCTGGAGGGGGGTTCCAGTTGCGCTCACCTAGTTGGAGTATCTATGTTCGTCGCTCTGTTTGGGTACGGTTGCACCCGTCTTTTAGGTGAAAAGCTTCTAGGACTCTAGAGTCCCGATGTCCTGCAAGTTGTGCATTCCCATTCTGGTAGTTGCAGCTCTGCATTGTTTCTCTTGTCATGGAGATTATTTTTTCTTTGATTTTTCCTTCTAGAAGGCTTCATTCTTGAAGATGCATCGATTCCTTTCTTTCCATATTGTTCATATGATCATCCCTAGAATGAGAGTCCAACATAGATTCACCTCTTCATTTTCGCTATAACTCTCATGCCAGTTATTGATGGTTGCGCAGATGTTACCTCGGGTCCTATTGGACTGTCGAAAAATACCTGTCACCTAGTCCCAAATCTCTGTTGTGTAACTACATTCATCGAGGAGATGATTTGCTGTTTCCTCCTTGGTTTGACAGATATAATGTTGAGCTTCCTTCTTGTTTCATTATCCCATAGTTACACTAGATCGTATTGGTCTTGGTCTTCGATATAATGTCGAGCTTCCTTCAAATTGAATTCCCCGCTATTTTGTCGACCCCATCTTAATTGGTTTTCTTCATCCGAGACTGCAATTTTCCTTTTCCTCATTTCCTCCTCCACCTCTTTCACAATGGTTGTGGTCCGATCGCTAGTTTGGGAGTTGAAGTTATCACAGATTCTCCATCTGTTTCTTGCTTCCAATAGTGGTGGACATTGGTTTTGCCTTGCGCGATCATGTCTTGTTGGAGTTCCTCCCTATTCAGATTTCCCATCTTGGGTTCCGATTGCTAGAAATCCTCCCAGAATCTGACTATTTTACCATTCCTTACTTCTCAGAAGCTATGTGTCTGGACCCAGGTCTTGTTGCGCCAGCTAGGTTCCAGATTGCTAATCCCTCCCTAGTGCCCATAAAATGAATTTGGTCCTGATCGGTTATGCCTGGGGCATACTTGGCCTTCCATAGGGTTTCCCACAGGGTAGAAGTTTCTTTAACCCATCGCCACCATAGTTTCGCCCCATAGGATTCGTTGGTTACTTGTGGATCTTGTAACCCTAGTCCTCCTTTGCATTTTGGCTTGCAAACCTTCTCCCAAGCCACTAGGGCCCATTTTTTCTTATTTTTTGCTCCTCGCCATAGGAAGTCCCTTTGGATGGTCCTTATTTTTTGTAGTATCCCTTTGGGGGCAGGAAATACCGACATCATGTAGGTTGGAATTGCTTGTAGAACTGACTTGGTCAGTACCAGTCTCCCCGTTAGGTTGAGGGATATATACGTCTAGTTTTTGACCCTCTCCTGTAGCTTGTTGATCACTCCTTCCCAGGTTGTCATTTTGTAAGCTCTGTACGTCAGGGGGATTCCCAAATATTTAGTTGGGAGAGTTTTGTGCTCAAAGTCCAAAATGTTTGCCAGGTTCTGTTGGATAGTAGGGTTGGTCTTGAAAAAGTAGATCATCGATTGGAATGGTTGATATCGACTCCCGAGTCTTCCCCAAACTCTTCTAAGATCCATTTGAATTTTTTTGCTTCCTTGACCGTGGGTATGCCATGGAGTAAGGTATCATCCACGAACTGTTGGTGTGTGGAAGTAGGGCAGTTTTCGAAAGCTTTGAGGCCTATAATTTCTCCTGCTGCTGTTGCGATTTTAATGCTTTGACTGAGACCTTCCATCATCAAGATGAACAGGAAGGGGGATAGCGGGTCTCCTTGTTTGAGGCCTCTAGTAGGCCATAAGGGCTTGGCTGGGGCTCCATTTATCAGGAGCGAGACACTTGTCGTTGAGACTAGGCTGCTAATCCAATTGATCCAGTGTTGGGGGAAACCAAAAGCTTCCAGAGTCTTAACCAGGTAGTGCCAGCTGATTTTGTCATATGCTTTTTCTAGGTCTAGTTGTATTATCATCCCCCCTCTCCTCTGGATTTTCAAAATGTGAATTAGCTCATGAGCATGGATGACGTTGTCCATGATTTCTCGACCTTCCACAAAACCCGCCCGTTCTTGTGAAATTAGTGTGGGTAGGAGGGGTTTCAATCTATTGTCTATGAATTTAGAGATTATCTTGTAAACCACATTGCATAATGCTATGGGTTTGTATCGGTCAGGGGTCCTTGCTTCATGTTCTTTGGGGATTAGAGTAATCATTGTGGCATTTAACGCTTTTAGGATGGAGGTCGACCGTCTAGAGTCCTCCACCACCCTATACACATCGTGTTAGACCACTTCCCAACAAGATTTTAAGAATTCCATTGTGAAACCATCTAGGCCCAGGGATTTCCCATTGGGCTTCTCTTGGATTACTTGATCAATTTCCTCCTTACCTATGGGTTTGTTTAGGTTTTTATTTTGTTCCTCGGTGATTAGTCTGGGGATGTGCTGCGTAATCCTTTGAATGGCCTCCAATCAGTCTTTGTTGGATTCTTGGGCTATCCCATGGAAGTGGCTTACCAAAGTATTCTCTATCTGCTTGTGGGATTCTCGTTCGATCCCATCCTGATCCTTAATTTTCAGGATTTTGTTGTGGGCTCTTCTGGCAATGGTTGTTCTATGGAAAAACTCGGTGTTCCTCTCTCCTTCCTTTATCCATCTGATTCGGGATTTTTGGTGCCATAAAATTCTTCCTGCTGGCATATTCCTTCCCATTCCTGGGTCATTTGGATCTCTTCCTTTTTTCGTTCCTCCGTGTAGCCCTCCGTTATGCACATTTCCTGGAGTTTTCTCATTATGTCTTCAATATTTTTCTTCTCTTGGTTTATGTTGCCAAAGATTTCCTTATTCCACTCCCTGAGCTTATATTTGATGTACTTTAGTTTCTTATAGAGTTTGAACATCTGTGTACCTTGCTCTGGTTGTTCCTCCTGCCACCACAGGTTGATGTTCTCCTTGAAGGTGGGGTGTTCAATCCAAAATTTCTCGAATATGAAAGGTCTATTCTTCGGGGTGGTTTGGAAGTCTGCTTCCAATTGGACTGACCAGCGATCAGAACCTCCCCAGGGAAGGATGCTGCAATCTAAAGTTAACCCCTGCATAATAATGGTTTCCGACACCAAGAATCTATCCAGTCTTGTCGCAACATGATGTTGATTTATTCGTTTATTGTTCCAAGTGAAGTGTTCGTTATTGGTTCTGATGTCCACCATCTCCGCTGTGTCGATGAAAGTTGAGAAATCTTCTGCATCTCTATCCAACCTCCTGGTGCCTCCTTTTTTTCCGCAAGTGATGTGATGATGTTGAAGTCTCCTGCCAGGATCCAGTGGAGGTTGCTGAAGCGGGTTTTTAGGTCTTCTAGGTCTAGAAGCATTCTTCTCTTTTCCTCTAGCATCTGGGGTCCATACATGTTAGTGCATAGGATCATTTCTGTATTCCCAATGATTTGCATGTTAACCGACACTGTGTGCCTGGTAGCCTCGACTGCTATTAGGTTCACCACTTGTGAGTTCCAGAATGCGAGGATCCCTTTTGCCATCTATTGTCCTTCGACAACCACAATCTTGTACTTGCTCCAATGTTTTTTCCCGAATGTTTCCATTCTGTCTGCACTGCATTTTGTCTCTTGGATCAAACAGAGGTCCGGTTGTTCCTTCCTAAGTCGATTTCTAAGAATTCTCTACTTTCGTGGGTTGTTTAGGCCTCTTATATTCCATGTTATAATATTCATTTAAACATGTGGGGGGGAGTTGGGAAAGAGCTTCTTGATTTACCTGAGTTTATCAGTACAACACCTAGTTCTTGGAGAGCTACGCTATTTGATTTTCTGCCTTTTTTCCTTCTTGTCTGCTTGGGTGAGAGTTGGGGTTGTCCTTCACCTGCTTTGACTCCTAGGTGTCCTATCTCCCCTTGTGTGCGCTTGAGTCCTCTGGATTTGGCTTCCTCCCTTAGGAGAAAGAAGTATTGGCTGCGATCTAATTTCTCCGACATTGTCAATGCCCTGCCTTTTCCATTGCTCAAATATGTTCGGGATTTTGATCCCTTCCCTTTCCATGATGTCTCTGAGATCAGGGTCTTCTGTTCGTACCTTGCTTGGAGTCATTTCTGCATCTCCATCTGCCTTCTGCATGGGGGTGGGGGTATCTCTGGTTTCTCCGTCTATAGTAGTTGCGCTACCCCCTTGTCCCATCCCCTTTCTTGGGCTATCTGTATCCTCATTGGTAGCTTATTCCCTGGCTTCTTTAGCTTTTGTTTTTTCCTTTCCTCCTTCCTCCTCTCTGTTGGTATTGTCCCATCCTTCTTCTTTATTCCTGACCTCCGAGTTGCTCCCTATTGGGGTTTTACTTTGTTTCTTCTTAGCTTTGTTCTTGTGGTTTGGTTTTATAAACCCATCTTTATCCTGCTGTAGTTTGTGTAAGTTTTAAACCTGCGAAGTAAAGCAATGCATATATATTCTTAAGCAATACAGAAATTAATCAATGGCTCATACACAGAATACACAGAGATCTTTACCGGAAACCCTCAACCGGGAAAACCTTTCTTTTTCATTATATCGAATTTCACCATTCGCCATACAATATATACAATGTTTTTAGGTATTCCGTAGATACCAAAACCCTAATCCCTTAATCCGGGATTAATTTACAAATCAGCTAAAAATAGCAAAATCCGCTAAAAATAGCAAATAACGGGTGAGGGGATCGTCAGACGCAGTCGTCGTATCTGACGCACCCACACACACACACATGCAAAGAATATAACACATACCCAACAGTTTGGTGTTCTCCTCTTCTTGTTTTTTGATGATAAGACATTCTCTGATTAGGTGCCCATGTTTGTGGCATTTCCAACATCTAAAGGGGATTTTCTCATAGTCAATGTTTTGTATCCATTCCTCGTCCCTAAATTTTAGGCTTATGGCCTTTGGGAGTGCCCCCGACACATCCATATCTATGCAAATTCTTGCGTAGGAGGTGTACCATCCTTTTAGGGTTGCTTCTGATGTCTTCACGTATTTTCCTAGTTTGTTCCCTATTGCTTCAAAGTTGGAGGGTAACCAATAATCTAACAGCAAAGAGTAAAGTCTCAACCATACAAGCACATTTTTGAAGGTTTCGTTTTCTGAGGATAACTTTTCCTTCCATGGTTGCATGTACAGTCCTGTTGAGGCGTGGAACTATGCCCCCCCCTCAAAGATCTTATCCCTATCTTCCATGTTCATAAAAATTGCTGTAAAGAATCCTTTCGAGCCCAGGTGGAGATCCACTTCTCCGCTTGGCTTCCATTGATATTTAATCCAGTTTCGCAGTGTTCTTTCTGTTGGCCACAACCCCATCAGATTAGCGCTTGCGTCTTCATCTGGTCTCTATAGAGTTGCGTTTGCGGATCGTCCAGTATTACCTTGGGTATCATTGTTGTCTTTGGTTTACACGAGTTGTGCCCTTCAGCCCCATTGGGGCTTGTTCTTTCTTGCACAACATTCTGAGGTTCTTTGGTTTCTTCCCCCATGGCGTCACCTTTCCTCTGGTTACTTTCCTGACTCTTTTCCATTTTTGATCTTGAGGTGCTTATCATTGGTGCCTTGAAAACTATGCCTCGTGGGCCTTTCCCTCTGTCTACTACTACCTGCTTGTATGAGGGGGTTCCATTACTGCCCCCTTGGCACTGATGCTATCCTTTGTTGTGGCTGCTTCTACCAAACCCTAGCTTGCATTTGCTCCCACTGAGTGCTTCTTTTCTCTACCTTGGAATGATTGTTGATATCAAATACCGCAATATCAAAACCCTCAAACTCCTCGATTTGCAATGCTCTCCTAACTACTAGTGCAACGTCAATGAAATTTTGTGTTGCCCCACCATCTGTCAAGGAAATGGCACGTTATCCCTGAATAGTCCCTCTGATCCTGATTATTTCATACCTAGGGGCTTCAGAAAGGGTCGCTATGACTCCTCCATTCACCGGTGCTCATCTCTTAGCATTCTCGCGAGGTTGTGGCTCTACCGGTGGTTATGCCCCTACTGATGTTGGTGATCTCCTTGGAAGCTCCTCCTCTGAGCTAGTGGACTCACTATCTTGTGCCTGACTACCATGTTCCTCCTCATCACTATCCGCTGCAACCTCATTGTATTGGATTTGTCCCTTGCCCATGCGCTTGTGGCCGGGGACCCATGGATCTCTGCAATTGAAGCATAACTTCTTTATCATAAGCTCACAGATAGTATCATCATCCAACTTCTCCTTACCCTTCCACTCTCTCTAGAATGGTTTCCTATCCCAGTCCTTCTATGGCACAAAGGGTTAGGAAAAAGTTTTGGTTTTCGACACTGAGTTTGCTAGATCTCTAGTCCATAAGATGACATCATGTAGTGTGTGAGGTATGTAGGCTTTCACCCATCCTCTCAAGGGTTCTGTGAGACCCTCTATGAAAAGCATGATTAGTCTAGGCTATGAAATGTATGTCACTGTCACGACTATTTTTTGAAACTCTGTGATAAACGAATCACGTGTACCGGTTTGTCTCAGTTGGGATAAGTCACTGAAGTGGATCTTTGGATCCCTCTAGTCAAAATTGTCCATAAGTCTCTTTGTGAACTCCCTGTATGAGGTGATTTGACTATGACCTAACGTCACCAGTCCATGGTGCCACCACTCATGGGCCTCTCCCTCCAAATGTAAAGTAGCGAAACTGATGGATTCAGTTTCTATAATCTGGTTGAACTTGTAGTACGTGTTGAGTTTCAGTACCCAAATCCAACAGTACATTTGGATGATCCATCAAAAGAGGGTATAGTGAGTTTCCCTACTTTATGAACGAGCTCCATGTTATTTCCTTGTTGTTGTTGTTGTTGTTGTCCTCCACTTTGAGGATCTCTAGGACGGTTCCTGAGTCTAAGTCTGCAATACTCTACTAAAGTCATGTCAATATGGAACTCTGGCCCTAGGGCTTCTTAATCTATTCTATAATCAGAAATATCCTCTACTTGTGTGGCTATTCTCTATGCTGTTGGTTGTTGTGTTGCTGTTGAAAGTGCCCTCTGAAAGATATGGAATAATAGCATGGGAATCCTACTCGATGATGTGTAGGTGTGAGTAGGTGAATGGGGTCTACAACCTTTCCCTGAGTTCCCCTGTGCTGCATGGAGGACATTTGCTCCTGGAATGTTCCGTGTAGCCAATCTATCTGCCATCTGTGCCAAATAGTGTGTCATGACCTGTTGACTAAACACCAAATTGTTAAGAACCTGCATGAAGGTTGCTTCTGGTTCCATGGGTGCTTTACCACTACCTTATGTCCTTTCATATATGTCTCCCATCCTCCTCTCTGGCTCAAGATCTTCCTTAGACTTTGCCCTTCTTTCTGCTTCCCGTTGTGCCTCTTCCTCTTCCTTTAAGCTGTGAGGAAAGAGGGAAAATTTGATCCTGGTCCTCTCCTCTCTGTGTGCATGTTGTAAGTGACGAATTCGTCGCATATATGCTCACGCCCCCCCTGGGTTATCTGTTGAACTCATATAAACTTTAGTCATAGGTTGGTAGGATTAAAGCTCTTATACCACTTGTAATATCCCAAATCCACACATCTAGATATTAACTTTGTATTGACCATGTGTGTCATAGATTTGATATTTGTATTCGTGAGAGGTCAATTGGCATTTTTTTAAAGTTAAGAATTCTATTGTTGTTACCATTTTTGAGAATTTTAATTATCAAAAGTATAATTTTTTAATGAATTTTGTTTACTTAATTATCATTAAACTCATTAAAATTTGAACTTTTTTCTTCAAACTATTAAATTGTTAAACATTTCTTAGATAATAGTAGTTTAATTTTGTATTAGTAGACATTTTATGTAAAACACTAATAGCGTACATTTATGCTTTGGTAAATGATTCATCTATATGGATATCAAACATAAGTATGATCCTTGTACGTAAGGATAACTGGAATTCATTTATTGAGCTTGGTAAAACAATAATTGGTGTTTTGAATTTAGTAAAACAATCAATTTTGTTTTGAACAAATGATAAAACAACTATTATTAATTGTTTTTGAAGTGATAGGTGCATGGTATATTATAATTGGAAGTATTTTCATGGTTGTTTCTAGTTTATAGGGTATGATTTTCATTACTTATTTTCTAAAGATAGATAAAGGAAACGGAACAAAACATACAATGCAACATATTTAAATCCAACCTAAGGTGGAAAGGGCCATGTGTTAGGTGTTAAGGGAAAAGTAAATCGCTTTGGTTCAAAACAACAAACACTTAGTTCAAAAGATAGAAATATTCTACCTTTATAAAATTAAATTGATGAAATGTCGTCTTTAAACTTTCTTTTGTTCAATAAAATATCCAGAAAACTAATGCTACTTTTGGGTTTGTTGTGGAGTTTAATTTCCAAACTTATTCAACATATGCTAGTTCCAAGGTTGTCTCCATTATTGTAATGTTTGTCTAGTATGTTAACCTAAAACAAAGCACACAACCTATAAAAATGGACATACACATGTGTATATGTGCACACACACGTACAAAACAATTGAGTTTAGTTTAGTTTAGGTGGTTGGGAGGAATGATTGTTATTCTCCCCACCTAGGTTCAATTCTCAATGACATGTTGAGCTCATAATGAGTATATTGTTGTAATGGCTTTGAGCCCTGTTGTTGATTGGACTTGTGCCCTACATATTCTAGGGTTTACCTAGTAACATCCTTGAAATGAGGGGAATTACCTAGGGGTTTTCCTTGGGCAATGTAACCTAGAACACACACACACACACACACACCAATACAATAATAGGAGTAATAACATAAAATATGGCATATTCAATTAAGCTTCACTCTTCATGTATGTACATATAGTAACTAATACATTTTTTTCCAAGTTACAAAGATCGAGGAAAACCCCCTGAGTACTTACCCTCATTTCAAGGATGGTACCCTTGGTAAACCCTAGAATATTCAGGGAACAAGATAAGTCAACAACAAGGCTCAAATCCATTACAACAATGTGCTCGTTATGAGCTCAACATGTCACTTGCAAGAATTGAGCTCAAGTGGGTAGGGTGACAATCATTCATCCCAACCACCCAAGATAAACCAATTGACACATATAGTCACCAACATATTGATTTATATTTCAATATTAACTGATCAATTTGACCCCTTGGTCATGTAATCCACTCTAAACTTCACTAGATTTAATGATAATAACAAAAAAAGTACAAGATTCATTCCAATTATCACTTATTTTTCAATACAATTCTATGTATGCTTATATATTCTCAAATGCACAATACTAGCACTTACATTTCAATCACAACTAAGGAATATATAATGAGTAGCAAAACTGGCTCAATTAGAAATTTAATAAAAACAAATCTTTAGACCATAATGATTGGGCCTCTACTAATCATTCAATGGATTATAGTTGTTCTTTACAACAATAATACAACAAATATTCCCTCAAATTGTCATATACAATCAACCTTTAACCTTGAAAGGTGGATCCCTTAGTTTATTACATTCAAGTACAAATTGAATATAACTTCTCAAATACAATTATTTATATAATGGTTGGAAAGAGACGTGTTCCAAAACTATTCTTGCAAATATTCTTTTACTAGGGATCCCTATTTGCAGAGTTAATTCATATGAACAAAATTCAATTAGGAATACACACAAGAGCTTCTTCTTCAAACCTAATCATTGCTTAAGTGACAAAAACACATTTTGTATCATCATTGCTAATTGTTCAGTTTGGGTCAATGAGACAAGGCTATGAAGAGATTCAAGAGTATGTAGATACTCAATTACATATATTTTCAAGCATAAAAAACATGGTACTAAGTTACATCATAATGATATTATGCATGTAACCTTCATTCAAACCTGTAAAAATCAATTACTTTCTTCACCTTGGTAAATTACAAGACTGAAAAGAAAAATTCCCAAGGTTTTCTCACTACGAGGTTTCTTATAGATCAAATGATGACTCCTATTCAATTAATAAAATGGTAGTAATACGCTCAATAAGAGAGTGAAACAATACCTAAGCAAACATATATTAGCTCCTCATTCACAGGGACAAAACCAAGAAAATTTCCCCCTTTAAAAACCCCTCAAATCCAAATTTTGAGCTTGGAAGACATGCTACAAGGCATACATATGCCCTTAATGAAGGATAAGATGTTAAGCCCTAAATAATGGATTATTACCCCTTAATTGGGGCATATTACATTAGTAATGCTATTTTATTTATGTCGGCTTTAGTCCATTGGTTGTAATTATACCTCCTAGTCTCCTATATATATACCAAGGAGACATTTTCATTTGGAATCATCTTGTAATTGTACATTTATGTGGGCATATGGAGGTTGCCCCCTCAAAGAGGCTTATTATCTGAATTTCTCTCTTTTTCAAGGCATTGAGTATTTATTCTAAGGTTTTTCTATGCTATATTGATATTTGGTTCTTAACATATGGTATCAGAGCTCAAGGTCTTGGGGTTTCGCTGCTACATCTGAGACACCTTGGAATTTTCGCTATAACTTTTTTTCGACAATGTTTCAGAAGGAACGACTTGGAGGATATTTAGTAGACAGATCAAGGTATTTTGGGTTAAAATTTCAGCTTCTGAGGCCTTATACTTTCAGAGATACAACCTGTGCAAGATAGAGTTATGGAATCATCCTGAACCGAGTCATTGCGGAATTTTCACTATAAAACATTTTATGGAACATTTCAGACCCTGAAATATGGAGGCTATTCATATAAATTAGTACGGTATATGTGGTAAAAAGTTCAACTTCTGGATCATCTCACATTTGTAGATACACCCTGTGGAATATAGGGTATCTGACTAGTCTTATTGACTAGTCCCAAGAAGGTGTTCCAGGTAAAACAATCATAACTTTTTCCTAGAGTATCCAAATTGAGTGAGACTGGTTTCATTGGATAGTGGACAGTCTGTAGTATCTCTGGTACAATTTTAGAATTTTATATCAATTATTTTGTGCGGGGCAAGCTATACAAGTGAGATCTCCTGGAAAGGCCAAAAATCAACAAGTTGTGGGGAAGTTACCATAAATTCAACTTGGCACATCCAATTTTGATCGAACTTGTGGCATTGCAGAGAAGAAATATCAGAGAACTACAAAAAATAAAGTTTCATACCCATAAGGGCCGAAACTTTGGAGATAAAGCAGAAGAAAGGTTGTCTGGTAGAACCACCTCAAAATCAAGGTTCAAAAGTGATACTTGGCCAACATGCCACCCAAAAAGGGAACTTCTACACCAAATAAGCCTCCAGACAATCCTAC
>CBVK0101779213.1:0-11106 GCA_900067695.1 Picea abies | reverse complement strand
CATGCTTAAAGAAGGTTATAGGTGACAAGATCCCAGTTCAAACTATATTTTCAGAACTTGACGAGGAAGGAAAAATCATATTGGAGCATGAAGCCATCACTGACACAAGAATTCGCCAGCTGAGGAATAGATCCATTTCTGAAGATTCCACTTGGGAAGATGAGTCTTTTATACAGAAGCATCCAGAATTACTCAAGCATTGCAGACAACACTTGTCTCAAGGGGAGGGGCATGTTAAGCCCTAAATAATGGCTCATTACCCCTTAATTAGGGCATATTACATTAGTAATGTTATTTTATTTATGTCGGTTTTAGTCCATTAGTTGTAATTATACCTCCTAGTCTCCTATATATACCAAGGAGACATTTTCATTTGGAATCATCTTGTAATTGTACATTTATGTGGGCATAAGGAGGTTTCCCCCTTGAAGAGGCTTATTATCTGAATTTCTCTCTTTTTCAAGGCGTTGAGTACTTATTCTGAGGTTTTTCTATGCTATATTGATATTTGGTTCTTAACATAAGAGCATATAAATGTACCCTTAATAAATGACAAGTTCATATACCTACTTCTATTATTAAAGAAAAGTGCATGTGTATCTGTTTCATGGGGAATTTTTTAGCAAAGCTACCTAAAAATGATCGTGTAGGTCATGATTAACGATAAGGTATTTAGTTATTTTTTAGACTAAATGGAAAGCTAGGACATATATATTCCATTAATGAAGGATAAGTGCATATTCCTACTTCTATGATTAAATAAAGGTGCATGTGTCTTTGTTTTATGGGGGGGAATTTAGTAAAACTACCTAAAACTAGTCTTACAGGTCCTAATTAAGGTTGAGGTCTTTAGTTAAGTTTTAGACTAATTGGAAAGATAGGTTTTAAACTCTATTCCAGTGCTATAACTATCCTTGCAAAATTCACAATTTCTAAAAAGAGAATTTCAAGTTAAAAGTTGTATGTCTATAAATTGATCTTTCCAAAATTACATACTTTTCATGATGGTGATAGAAGATCCTCCCTTGATGATTCTATAATTTCAAAATTTGTCTAAGTATTATCTCAAATTATCCCTTTCCAAATATAGAATTATCTTATTGGTTGATCACCCTGTTTACTTCCAAATAGGTGCTCTTCTTCCCCAAGGACCCCTGAGTTGCAACGAGTTGTATGACGGGAGTACAAAAATAGAAATTTAGATTATGTGACTCCTATAGAGAATATGAGGTATCCACCTCCAAATTACAAAAAAATACAATTGAGACCAAACTCAACACTAATTCACAAAGAAAATGTTGAGCATTACAACAACCATTCAACATCAGGGAGCAAAAGTTGTGCTTTAAGGCCCAATCCTCTTTTCTTATATAGCCTTTGAAGCTCACGCCATTTGTCCATATCATGCAAAACACTAATGATTTTAATCACTAATTGCATATTATTCACCCACCCACGTGTCAATCCATGCATAAGTAATTCTTTTATTTAAAATGAAAAATAGAGATTATTCATCACATCCCAACCTCTTCTCCTGTATTTACTCTTAGATGTTCCCTAGATTCCTTTTCTTTTTCCTCGTTTAGTGGGTGCACATGAAATTTCTATTTTATATTTAAATAAAATCACTTTATTTCTATTTAACTCACCCTTTTGTAAATGCATTTCCATTTCCAATTATAAAGTAAGTCATATTTCTCTTTTTACAAAAATGTGCATAAGTATACATGGTCAATCAAACCAATTATGCAAGTTCATTCAATTTATCATCCTAGAATAAATTGCATATGCCAAAGAATACTTTTCTCCCAAAGTACACACAAACCAATACCAAAGGTGCAATGCCCCTACATGCCCTTCAAGTACTACCTATTGATATGTACCAAGGGTGCCATGTTCACACATGTCCTTCATGCAGTGTTCCTTAAGCCTTAAACTTGAAACACAACTAGGTATAAAAATAATATAAGTGTAGAAAACTAGATATAAGAGACAATAAGATGAAATATGCAAAATATATCCTTGTATTATGATAATCAGGAGAAGGAAATAAATATTCACTTGCCTCTTAAGTTGGGGAGACCATTCACTAAGAAAAGATACAATTACAACAACACACAACAAAACATTCCATAACCTCTTATCTCTTTAAATAGATTGTCAATAGGAAAAACCTCACTACTTGTGGTCCCATAACTAATGGGTACCAACTAACTAGTAGGCCTTATAAAGTGGACCCTTTTACATTAAATAATTGTCCACTACTATCTAATGGACCTTATTCAAAGAGGATGACCAAATTGATCAATTGAATAACTCTTAGGTAACCTAAAGTAGGGAGGTTAGGGTAAGACCCTAACGTGTCCCCCCCTCAAAAGAAACATTGTCCTCAAGGATAAATATGAGTAAATTTTAGATGTCTAGGAGAGAGGCATCCAAAATCTCGAGTCCAACGGGAGGCATATAATTTTTCTAGGAACTACGTAGCTAATACTCCCCAGAGCTTCCAGAGCTTTAGATGAAGTGGAAGACACAGTTAGTGAGGAAAGGGAGATGACTACTGATTCCAAAATAGTTGATACCACAATCCATTAGGTCACAGATGTTGGACACACTAGAGGTAGGGACACTCGATATTGGAGGACCATAGAAATCTACTAGAACATAAAGACCTTCATGGGGAAAATGATTCAAATAAGGGAAGATGCACAAAACACGGTCCAACTTCAACTCGATGGTCTTCACTTGATGGTTAGAGATATTCTCGCTCACCTCCCTCTAACGCTTCCGAATCCCCCACCCCCCCCCTCCCCCACCCCTCCTCCTACAACTCATCATCAACATTTAGAGCACAATGAAGCCCAAACGAAAAATCCTCTGGCCTATGTGGAGGGGCCCATGGCCCCATGAAATTTGGTATCTTAGTAGTTTTTAATTTTTGAAAACGACAATTATAAGTAGACATAGACATGGTTTTTTTTTTTTTTTTTTTTACCCCCCCCCTCCTACAACTCATCATCAACATTCAGGGCACAATGAAGCCCAAGCAAAAAATCCTCTGGCCTATGTGGAGGGGCCCATGGGCTCATGAAATTTGGTATCTTAGTAGTTTTTAATTTTTGAAAACGACAATTATAAGCAGACATAGACATGGAATTTTCATTGGAACTCTGGTCTTTAAGTTTTTTGGATCCTTTTCAAATAATATATTTGGTTGGATGATATCCACCTGTGTTTTTGGTCTGGTTTCCCAAGTGGTAGGACAACAGTAAGGGTTATGGACTATATGATATGTTAAAAAATTAATAGATTTTTTCCTGTGAACTTTTCAAAAAAAAAGATGAGTAAATTTCTATAGAATTGTGGTTGGTTCTCATGTGGAATCTTCGAGCTGCATATCTTTCCACTGAATTAGTACTTCACGAAATATGTATTATCACAATTGATGCTTTTTAGTATTCAATACTACTTCTAGTTGGATCCAAATGGAGTCTTCTTCATCAAGTTATTATAGATGGGTTTACACCTTGCACTTCAATCCCACAACCTTCTTCAAACAAGAGACATGAAATACCAGATGAATCTTGGAGTGGGTTAGAAGATCCAACTTCTAAGCCACTTGTCCAATGCATTGGATGATCTCATTGGGTCCATAAAAGTCTGGTGCTAATTTATGAGTTGTTTTGTCATTGAGTGATGTTTGTTTATAGGTTCAAAGTTAAAGAAACACGTGATCCCCTATTACAAAAGGATGTTTGGAGTGATGATGGTTTGCTTGTTGCTTCGTTATATTTTGAGCCATAACCAAATTGTACTTGATTTTACCATCTATTTGAACATGATAAAAAGTGCTCATGTTCAGTTGGGTACCTTGAAGTTTAAACAACTCCTACCAAAAACACGCTATATCACGGCACCTTGCCAATTGAGCTGCCCCCCGGGGGCTCATAGACATGGTATTTTCATTGGAACTCTGGTCTTTAAGTTTTTTGGATCCTTTTCAAATAATATATTTGGCTGGACGATATCTACCTGTGTTTTTGGTCTGGTTTCCCGAGTGGTAGGACAACAGTAAGGGTTATGGACTATATGATATGTTAAAAAATTAATATAATTTTTCCTGTGAACTTTATAAAAAAAAAGATGAGTAAATTTCTATAGAATTGTGGTTGGTTCTCATGTGGAATCTTCGAGCTGCATATCTTTCCACTGAATCAATACTTCACGAAATATGTATTATCACAATTGATGCTTTTTAGTATTCAATACTACTTCTAGTTGGATCCAAAATGGAGTCTTCTTCATCAAGTTATTATAGATGGGTTTACACCTTGCACTTCAATCCCACAACCTTCTTCAAACAAGAGACATGAAATACTGGATGAATCTTAGAGTGGGTTAGAAGATCCAACTTCTAAGCCACTTGTCCAATGCATTGGATGATCTCATCGGGTCCATAAAAGTCTAGTGCTAATTTATGAGGTGTTTTGTCATTGAGTGATGTTTGTTTATAGGTTCAAAGGTAAAGAAACACTTGATCCCCTACTACAAAAGGATGTTTGGAGTGATGATGGTTTGCTTGTTGCTTCATTATATTTTGATCCATAACCAAATTGTACTTGATTTTACCATCTATTTGAACATGATAAAAAGTGCTCATGTTCAGTCGGGTACCTTGAAGTTTAAACAACTCCTACCAAAATTTATTGGTGATAGTAGGGTCTTGATCTGAGACAATGGAAGTGGGTATGCCATATAACTTAAAAATATGATCCATGAAGTCTTGGGAAATTAAGGATGGGGTAAATGGGTGTGATAAAGCACAAAAATGAGCATATTTGGAAATATGGTTGACTACCACCATGATCACTGATTTGTTGCCTATTCTTGTGAGTTCCATTGTAAAATCCATAGAGATGTCAGTCCATGTATGTGTTCGAATCAATAGTGGTTGCAATTCCTTTGGCATATTCATTGTCTCACCCTTGTTTCTTTGGAAAGCGTCATATGTTTCTACAAAATCTTGGATGTCTATTTTCATGCCTTCCTAAAAGAATGATCACCTAACTCTTTCATATGTTTTTTAAAAGCTAGAGTGACCTATTGTACGTGATTAATTCAATTCATATAAGACCCTTTGTTTTAAGGTAGAATTATTGTCCATAACAATGCACCCTTTATACCTCAATGTATCTTGTTTCCATGTTAACCTTTAGAAGGGTTGGGATCTTCCTAAATCATTTGGATGAGTTGAATGATAATGTCATTTTCCAACCATTCTCAATGGGATTTCTTGAGCTAACCTAGTATGGATAAAGGTAAGGAAAAGAAGGATCTTTCCTCATCAAATTTCCTGGGTAAAGCATCAACCACGACATTTTCTTTACCCTTCTTAGAGATAATCTCGTAATCATACACCAAAATCTTAGTGACCTACTTATGTTACTCTAGTGATGATAGTTAGTCTTGATCTTGAAACACCGCCCTATGATATATAAATGCTAGGTCTCCATTGCATGAAGAATGCCTATCTTCTCTTTCTCATATATGGATTTTCCCAAATCGAGGTCACACAACTGCTTAGTGGTGAATGCTAAGGGGTGCCCTTGTTGTATCAAAACCATGCCAAGACCACTACTTGAGGCATCACATTGTAGGAGAAAAGTATTAGTAAAATATAACACTTCTAATACTAGAGTAGTGCACATGGAATCCTTTAAAGATAAGAAGACTTGCTTGATTACTTCACTCCATAAAAATCCATTATTTTTGAGCAAGGATGTTAAGGGAGAAATAATTTTTTTATAAATTTTAATAAACTTCATGTAATAGCTGATAAGTCCCAATAAACCATATAGTCTCTTCAATGTCTTGGGCTGAGGTCACTACTGATTAGTTGCAAATATCTTGGGATATACATGTACGACATCCTGACTAATAATGTGCCCCAACTATTCAACCTCTAAATCCCCAAAAGAACATTTGGAGCATTTTAGGAATAGTTGGTAGTCCTGCAAGAGTTTCAAGGCTCTATCGACATGTTTTATGTGAGAATCCTAAGTTTTCACGTAGATAAAGATATCATCAAAGGATACTAGAACAACATTGTGTAGAAAGGGTTGAATTTTTTTCCATGGGGATTTGGAAGTGGATGGAGCATTTCAAAGGATGAAGGGAATCACTAAAAAATCATAGTGACCCTCATGTGTGATTTTTTTTGTCTTTGGGATGTCTACCTCTTTCATTCGTATTTGGTTGTAGCCAGAATGCAAGTCAAGTTTGGTAAAAAAAATTGGTTCCATGAAGTTCATCCAAGAGATCATCAATTACTAGAATGGGGAATTTGTCTTTGATAGTTAATTTATTAAGAGCCCAAAAATCAAGACACGTGCACCAATTACCTTCCTTCTTTAATACCATGACCACTAATAATGAGTACGGATTGGTACTAGGATGTATGAATCCAACTTCCAACATTGATATTTTCAATTTCATTCTTCTGTGAAAACATGTGCCTATAAGGATGCACATTGGGTGGTAGACTATCAGGAATAAGTGGAATGCCATGGTCAATGAAGGTGGTAACCCTTGGGACATTTCAAATACATGTTGATGTTTAAAGAGGACCAAATACAATTTAGGGTGAGTTTCCTTTGGAGGCATGTCCACTACTTGTATGGTATCGAACTATGCAATACTGCCTGAGTGACCTTTCCTTAATAAATTATCCATGCGATTAAAGGTGATAATTTCAAGGGAACCTTATGTAATCCTTTTGAGGGTATGCTTGTTCCCTTCCTTAGTGAAGCTCACATATAAATACTTGAAATCCATGGTGACAAGTCCCAAAGTGTGTAGCAATTATGCCCCAAGAACTACATCACAACCACCTATGTCAATAAAAAACATGTGGGTTTTGAGATGATACTGACCCATTTGGATTTTCAAATTTTCACATTGGCCAACACATTTTATCTTACCACCATTTCCAATCATAACTTAAAAACTAGGTATAGGATGAACATAAAAATGGGTTTCCACAACCACTCTCCTATGAATAAAATTACGGGTTCTTCCATTGTCAATCATCTTAGGGAAGAGTGCGAGTCAAGAAATTAAAGCCAAAAGAGAGGAAATTCTTATGGGTTGGGAAAGAAATTTTACACATTGCGTTTTAGTGCACGAGGAACAAGGGGAGAACATGAAAGAGAGCTTGGAGCTGGTGCAACCATGAAGGGTGAATTCTAGAGAAAACTGGAGTGTATTGGAGCTTCTTTGGAGCTGGAAACTGAAGAGTCAGGTTGTCAGGCATGAAGAGTGAACGTATGTGTGAGTTTCACTAAAGCAACAAGTGTTTGTTGTTGGGTTGCTGATAGTTTTCCTAGCAACAAGTTCCCTTGAGTTCCTAGCTGATAGATTGCTAGTTGCATGTGCCAGAGAGACCCTGATAAAACAATGGTTCATTCCTTGGGTTAGCTTTGATAAACAGATGGTATATCCCTTGGGTTAACCCTGATAAACGAATGGTACATTCCTTGGGTTAGACAGGTCAAGAGGAAGAGAGTTAGTGGAAAATCGAGATAGTTGTAGGAAAATATCAGTGGGTTGTGAGTTTTATGAGATGTGAGTGGACTATGAGAGACCACCCTTTTTGTGGATTACTAGCCTCAACTCGAGGGTGATTGGATGTTGATATTTGGAACAGTTAGTCTATCCATCCCAAGAAGCTGGTTACACAACCATTGTTAAAATATAAGTGTCTATATGTTTTTTATCTTGTATTTATGTGTTAAATTGTTGTGCATGAGACGTGTAAATGAGAATGATTTACATGTTGTTGTAATGAATTTTAATAGCTTCATTCATATGTATTTTATCATGTTGTAGATGCATATAAATAATGGTGACAATTAGTAGTTAAATCTGGTTGAGATTCGTAGCTGTAAGCTACAGAAAACCGACTAACATTAAAAGAATTAATTTGGTTAGCAGAAATTTCTATTTTGATGTGTATTTTGCACCATAATGTCCCTCAATTGGGCTAGGGTACATCACATTATGGTATCAGAGCATTTGGTTCAAACACCAAGCTTGTATGGGCCAAGACAACTGCGAATTGGTGAAATTTGTTGTTGCAGATTTTGTCTGTGACATAATTGGGGAAAAATGGAGAAGAACATGGTGAAATTCCCAATTTCGTGAAATCTAGGTTTAGATTACTATGGATTGTTTAAGAGGTTCCATGGATCCAAGTTGCAAAGTTGTAGATTGAAATTCGACTTGGAATGGTCAAAATTCGAGCTTTAATGGCCGTCTATAAAGTTACAAGCAATTTGGTGAATCGACGACCAATATCTCTTTTTTATATCGAGATCGATGACTGAGGTTCGTCATGATAAATTGAAAAATCCATATGGTATCAGTCGTTTGGAAGGTTGAGAAAATCAATGACCAAGACTCATTTTCAGCCAGTTATAAAATAGATCGGATCAACAACCCATTTCACTTGGGTTTTTGTTGAAATTTTCTAAGTGTGAGGTACGACAACAGAATCCACCGACCACTGATGGTCAGATCAGTGAGTTTTGTGAAGTGTTGGGAATTCACCAAGAGGAAACGTTGATGGTCAATGGTAAGTGGACGTGCATCAACAGAGTTGGAAAAAGTTGATACAATCAACAACCAAGATTCATTTTGGGGGTTTGTAAAACAGATGAGATCGACGATCTAGATCAATTGGAGCAATGTCAAAAATTTGTTGAGTGTTAAAGTTCACCAAGAGATTGTTGATGGCCGATGGTCAGGTTGGCCAAAAGGACAAAGAGTTTGGTTCAACCATAAGACATCTTTGACCACCGACGACCAACGATCGGGCGTCAGCCAGGTTTGGAGAAGTGTTCGGGTCATCCAAGAGAATCAATTGATGGTCGACAAAGGGAAGAGGGTGATGACATGTCATGCCACACCATCATCCACGTGGCATGCCAAAGGCGATGGTCAAGTCGACCCATTTGGGGAAGTATCTTCAACAGTCATCGGGGATCATTGATTGCTGATGGGCCAATAATCAGGTGTCAAATGAATTGGTGGGGAGTTCCATTCGCCAATGAAGATCATCGATGGTTGATGGTTTGGTTGGCTAGTTTGGCATTTTTATTGCAAATCGATTGTCAGGGAAGTAGGTCGATGGTCGATAGTCGCATCGACAGATAGGAGAAGCGTCACGCACATCCAAAGGAAAGTGCCGATCATCGATGGACGACAGAGTCAAATCAATGGTTGTTGTTTGTCCTTATTTGAGATCAATGGTTCAAGTTTAAAGGGTTTTTACAATAGTAAAACAATCAATTTTGTATGAAATTTGGATTTTTTGGAAATTTGAAGGTCATTAACTTGCGGGGCGATTTTGGGGCCCTAAATGACGTTTTTATCCAATCAAAACCCATAAGAAAAGAATGTACCAATGTACACTTTGTCTCTATATCTCAAATAAAATAACTTGGAGAGAGATATCCAAGGAGCTAAATGATTCGCAAAATAGATCTCATATGATAAAGTTACAACCAAAACAGTGAGGGTAAAATTTTGGCGCCAAATTTGCTTCTAGAGAGCATAAATCTATGCCCAGAAGTCAGTTTGGGGTACATGAGCAGTTGAAGGAAATATTATGACCTATAGAAGGTAGAAATGAAGTCATATTTTGGTTACGAGTACATGAAAATGTGTAGGAAGAGAAATAAGACACATGTAGCATGCAAGGATAAATTGGGTAAAACAACGTAAACTTCTCTAGACCATAACTATTAGGTCATAACTCAGGTTTGATCAAACGAATAGTTGTTGGAAAGGTATTGAAGAGTAGAAGACATATGTCTACCCATAATTTTTATTTGGGTAGTAAAATCTTCCAGAAATTAATAAATAGATTTTTGTAGCAGTAAAAGAGTGGAATTGGCAGCATGTAAATGTTGTAACTTTTCACTCCAAACTTAGATTGAGGTATGAGTACAACCCTTAGAAAGATGTTTTAGAAAGGAATACCTCAAGGGAATCAAATTTTGATTCAGTGTAATATGTCCTTCACAAATTGATGAAGAAATAACCTATATTATAATGGATGAAATGTTTAATGCTATGCATGTTCTTACAAAAACTACTACATGCACAATTCTTGTAGAATTAGAGGTATGGAAATGACACTTTGGTTCTTATATGAGGACTGGAGTCATGGATGATGCTCAGGGATATTAAAATAACGAGGAATAGGTCATAGGTCTGCATGTTAGCATAGGGAATGTTGAGACAAAGTCAAATGGAAGAAGGGATAGGAAGGATCATGCCACTATGAGAAGCATCCATAGGGAGGTGGAAAGCTATAGAGTTGATAATAAGAGGATCATGCAGGCTCAAGAAGAGATACATCAAAGCTTAAACATGTTGCATAAGAAAGTAAACAAAGACTCTATCACTAAGCAAGAAGCTAGTGCTATACAAGTGTTAGCGTCAAGATCCCATAGCAAAATGGATGATCATGGAAATAATAGGAAATCAAGAAGCATGAGTAAGCACCATCACTCTCCAAGGAAATCCACTAGAAGAACTCATGCAAGCTATGGGCCAAGGAGCAGCCCAAGTGTGTCTCATGTTAGGAAGAAAAGAAGAAGGCCCGAGACATACATCTTGCAAGGTGAACTCAGGAAGATCAAACCACCAACTTTCAATGGTGAACACATGAAATGAGAAGAGGTCGAGGCCTAACTGTTGTAAATGAAAAAATATTTCCAGCTGCATGATTACCCCTCTTAGGTAGAAGCTAGAATTTCCACCTACCACTTGCAAGAAAAGGAAACCATGAGGTGGGATCATCTCAAACAAGCCAAGAACCTTGATGAGAAGAGAATCTCATGGAGGTAGTTCAAAGGATATTTACAAGAGAAATATTTGAAAAATGAAGGTTTTCTTTGAACTCAAGTTAGGAACCATGAAAATGGACGAATATGAAAATAGGTCCATTGAATTATTGAAGTACGTTGACTTCATCAAGTATGAGAAGGTCAAAATACAAAGGTTTCTAAGTGGGTTTCCATCCTTCTACAGTGACAAGAT
>CBVK0101779137.1:0-41099 GCA_900067695.1 Picea abies | reverse complement strand
ATAATCAACATAAAGTAATTTTCTTTTCCTGTACCTTCTTTCCTTGATGGACCACATAGATCCATATGTACTAACCGGAGAGGTTTTTCTATTGAGGGAAAGTTTTTAGATTTGAACTGAGTGCGAGTAAGCTTTCCTATCTGACAAGATTTACAAATAGAGTCATATGGCTTTGATATATTCGGAAGATATTTTACTGCCCCATTGTTTCTGAGTTTGATTATGTGATCAAAATTTAGGTGACCAAGTCACCTATGCCATAGCCAACTTTCATCATATTTCCTTAAGTTGCATTCTTCTTCTTCTTCTTTTAAAACATAGACATTGTTTGTTGTTCTTATACCTTTTGCAACTAGCTGACCTGAATCCACAATTTTTATTCTACAGTCTTTAGAGGTAAAAACAACTTCACACCCTCGATCACAAACTTGACTTGCACTAAGCAGATTATGTTTCAAATGTTCTACAAGCAACACATCTTGAGATTTTCTTTTTCCGTTACACAAATTTACAATTCCTTTACCTTTTATCTTTCCAGGTGCATCATTTCCAAAAGTTACATTCCCTGATTTTCTATCACTTAGAGTTAGAAACTTACTTCTGTCTCCAGTCATGTGTTTGGAGCATCCACTGTCAATATACTAGGGATTCTTTTTCCTTTGGGTTGATAGCACTAGTCCACTCTTGTCATCTACTTTCTTCTTCCAAACTTTGACATTTTCAGTAGTGGGGATCAAATCTGAATTGTATTTCCTTAAGCGACAGTCTACAACTTTATGACCATAATTATGACAGTTCTAACATTCTGGTTCACTGAATAATAGATCATAACGACTGTTATGCACATATTTGTTGTTGTGTTTCACCTATGTCCTTCTCCCAGTCATCACATGATTTATAATCTGTGATTGTTTGTTGCTTGGCTATCTCAATCTTTGTTGTGGAAGATAGTCATTCATTGAATATCTTGATTGTTCATATCTAAATCTTAAAGAATAGTTTATAGATTTGTGACCAAAATTAGAGCAGAGAAAACAATAACCATAGAAAAAATATTTGTACCTTGAAAAAATCTGTCTTCTTTGAGGAGGTCGACTTCTGACATGCCGATAATATTTTTGGTCTACAAATTTGGTTCTGGGGCTTTTTCTTTCATTTCTTCTTGGTGGAAGATTTTCCTTCTTTGTTTCTGCAGAGTGACTGTTGTCAATGTTTGAGGATTTGACAAACTTGATAGATTATGTATTAATTAGATGATCACTACTTGATCTTTCTTCATATCCCAATCCAGCATTCAACTTTGAATTTCTTTGCTGATTTAGAATGGAGGTTAATTCTTCTGAGGCTTTAATACTTGGCATATTTTGATGATACAATCCTTTAAATTTCTCCATTTCTTTTCTAGTTTTTACTATCTCTTCTTCTAAGGCTTCACACCTGACTTTCTTCTCTGACAATTGTTGTTTCAGTATGTCTTCTATTTTCTTTGCCTCTTCTAATTCCACTTTCAGCAGAGCAAAGTCTTCATTAGGTTTTTTGTTGTCTTTCTCGAACTATGTCAACAATTGTTTTTTCTTTCTGTTCTTGGTTCTGAGTCTATCGATTTCTTCCAATGCACTGATCAGTTCTCCTTCCAAATCAACCACATCTTCTTCATCGTTCTCATCCCTGTCTGTTCTTTTATTATCATAATCCTCCTTGGCCATAAGCATGAAATCATTTTCCTTATCTTCACAGGATGAGTCACTATCGGTGTCTTCTGAGGAATTGTCATTATTTGCAACCAAACTTTTCTTCTTATTATATTTCTTGTATTTGTACTTCTTTTCATCATCAGATTTCTGGTCCTTTTTCTGATGGGGACACTTAGATGAAAAATGACCTATCTTACCACAGTTAAAGAATTTGAAGGGAAACTTCCCTTGATATTTTCTTGATCCTTTCTTTAACCTTCTCACAAATTTTGCCTCAATTTCATCTAATTCTGAATCAATATTCTTGTCTTCTTTAAAAGATGCTTCTCTAGTACTGGATTTGTCTTTGTTAATTCTCATTTCATATACAGTTAGAGTTCCTAGAAGTTGATCAATGGACAAAGTTTTAAGATCATTTAATTCTTCTATTACAGAGACTTTTGGATAAAATTTATCAGGTAGAGATCTTAAAATCTTCTGAACTAAGAGCGAGTCATCAAAATTCTCACCAAGACCATTCATGGCATTTACAAGTTCTTCAACTCTTAAAAAATACTTGCTAATTGTNCATTCATCTTTAGTTGTTCAAATTTCAATCTGTATGTTTGAAGTTTGGCAACTTTTACTTTCTCATTTCCTTCATAACTGTTAGTAAGTTTATCCCACATTGCTTTCGCAGTATCAATATGCATCACCTTTACAAACTCATCTTCAGCAAGTCCATTCAAGATAGCATTCATCCCCTTAGAATTAAAACTAAATTCTAACTTATCATCCTTGGAGGCTAGAACAACAGGATTTGTAAATCCAGTCTCTACTACATCCCAAACATCAGCACCCAGGGCCATTAAGTATGTTCTCATTCTAATCTTCCAGAAGGCAAAATTTGTTCCATCAAATAGAGGGGGCTTAGAGGCTAAATTTCCTTCATGACTTGTCATGTTTAAGCTTACATATCTACCTTTGAATAAAAGGAACCTGCTCTGATACCAATTCTTGGAATTACTAATACAACTGAGAGGGGGGGGGGGTGAATAAGTTGTATTTGAGCTTAAACAATTATAAGTCTATTAATAAATTCTTAATATTTATTCAAGTGATCATCAACATTATACAGCCTATGGACAATAAAAGTTAAAAGCATCACTCACACATAAGGTACACACAGAGACAGATTTTCACGAGGAAACCCATAAAGGGAGAAAACGTCTTCTTCTTCAGAATGATAGGCAGTCTTTTAAGTTCTGTACATCATCTTTAATTGAGCACCAACTCAATGTGAGGCTGCTACCTCTGTTTTACAAGCTGCAACTTGTTTGAGAGCACCAACTCTCTGGTTTCTCTAGCACCCACTAGAAGGAAGCACCAACTCCCTGGTTTCTCTAGCACCCACTAGAAGGAAGCACCTACTCCCTATATGTTCCAAAACCAATGAAATGGAAGCACCAACTTCCAGTTACACAGGCTCCAACCTGTATAACAGAGAACACTTGTTCTCCCTAGCACCACCCTGCCACCGTGGTTTCTCTGGCTGCAACTAGATGGAAGCTACAACTTCCTGTGTTCAAGCTCCCACTTGAACCTCTAAGGACAACAGTCCTCCTGAGCACCTCCCAACCTCCCTAAAATATGAATGGCTAAATAAATAGTCAACTTTACAGATAAATCAGTTCTTACCAATCTTTCTTTGTTCTGTAAATCTGGTCTTCTACACATTGTTCTGTTGCTCTTCTCTTACTTTGTCTGTTCAGTGGGTATGCTCTACATCAACTTGTTCTCTCATTCTGCTCTGCTTCAACTTCTCTTCATCATCTTTTACTCTTCATTGAGTTTCTTCTCACACTGTGCATCTTCTCCATCTCACACTACACATCCTCTTATTTTTCTTTTCTTACATTTTCATTCTTTTCTCATACAGAATAGCCAACCACACGATGTCTTTCTATTTTTCTTTTATACACCCTCACGGCGGTTCAACTTCCCATCTCCTTCGGCAAAAGGAAGATAATTGTCCGAGCAACTAAAACGCCAAAAAATTCACAATCATGAATCCGTTTCACTAACAGATTCGTAACTGAGGGGTTAACTGTGAGAGAGAACAATAACCTTCCAATCATATTCCAATTTATCTGCATCGTTGGATGAACTATATTGACATTGCCTTTAAATCGGGTTTCGGCATTTCGACAATCCTGTGATGAGTGTCTCTACACTTCATTTCATGATCCACGAAGTTTCGATACAGAACTTTTCTGCACTAGCTCCTTCCCCAATATGACTATGGTCATAACCAAGCGCCTATGAAAAAAGCGCTTTCGCGATTTCTCATTTCGTGATTTTCGACACTATGCTCCATTGACCCCAAGTCAGAGAACTTCCGATCACTTGCCACATGTCCTGTGATTCGATGGTCCATATGTGATCTTGATTCAATGGCTATGATTGAATCATGATTTCACGATTTCGGCATTCTTGTTGCATTAGGTTCTTTGCCTCTCCATGTCGCGATTCGTGAAACTCTGATATGGAGTTAGATCAATGGTCCATATCTGATCTCTATTCAATGGTTGTGATTAAATCACGATTTCGCATATCGTGATTTCAACATCCTTGATGTCCAATGTTTTTGTCACTTCAAAGTCCCGATTCACGAAACTCCGACATGGGGTCGGATCAACGGTCCAGATCTGATCTCGATTCAATGGCTGCGATTAAATCGCGATTTCGCATATCGCGATATCAGGATTCGTAATGTTAAGAAAATTTGACATCTTCAACTCTCGATCCCCCAAACTTTGACATGGACTGGAATCAATGGTCCATATCAAACCTTGATCTGACGGCTCAGATTACATCGTGATTTTGCATATTGCGATTACGCCCGATTCTCCTTGTACCTTAAAGGATGTGCGGGTTCTTCTTGATCCAATCATGGCTAGATCCTACGCTTGGATCTAACGGCTGAGATCTGTCCTCCTCTTCAACGATCTCTTCTTGTCTACATTCATATCTGATGACCCTCGTTCTTTCGAGAATTTTGAATGGAATCCAACGATCAGAGATTCTTCTCAAACTTTACGGGTCTTCAATCACTCGATCAATGTTGTGTTGCCTTCAAACATTCACCTTCGATTATTCGACCTTCCTGAACTTATCTTCTGTTTTCCTGTCAATTACAAACTTCCTGTACTCATGCCATCTTCATTGTTGTACTTGCCATCAATGACAAGCACTCGTTGTCTGTTAAATATTTTCCATTCACTGTCTGATAAATATTTGCCAACAATCTCCCACATTGGCATTGATGGTAACACAAGCACCCGCATGCATTCGGATCTCCTCTCCCAAGCTCTTTTCTCCCCCTTTGACATCAATGCCAAAGAAAAAACACTCTTCCCCTGATCTGTTGCAAAACATACTCCCCTTGTCGACTATAAGCATCTTGGAAATACACTAGATATTCAATAAGTACTCCCCCTGACCAGCTGAACAGATCAGACATAAGATATTATAACCCCCAACTTTTGATGAAGATATCCAAAAGGGGTTGCTGCTAATGGTTTAGTAAAGATATCAACAATCTGTTCTGTAGAAGGTATATAATTCAGTTGAACAATTCTGTTTGTAAATTGTTCTCTGGGGAAATGGTACTTGATTGGAATATGCTTAGTCTTGGAGTTAAGAACAAGATTCTTGGAGACACTAATGGCACTGGTGTTATCACAATGAATTGGAATGGGATCAGTGTAATTTACCTTTAGATCTGCAAGAGTTTGTATCATCCATAAAATTTGTGTGCAGCAAGTAGCAACAGTAATGTATTCTGCCTCTGTAGTGGATAATGAAATGGATCCTTTCTTTTTACTAAACCATGCAACTAATGAGTCACCCAGAAAAAATGCTCCTCCACTGGTGCTTTTTCTCTCATCAACACAGTTTGCCCGGTCTGCATCGGAATAAGCAGTTAACTGGAAATTCTGATTTCTAGGATACCACAGACCATAAGTCATTGTTCCCTTCAAGTATTTAAATATCCTTTTGACATCTACCAAATAACTTTGCTTAGGAGCAGACTAAAAACAACCTACCATTCCAACAACTTGCATTATATCAGGACGGGATGCTGTGATGTACAAAAGATTGCCTATCATAGAGCAATATTTTCTTTGATCAACATCAGGTGAGATATCATCTTTACTCAGCTTGCAACCAACCACCATAGGTGTGCTAACTGTAGAGGAATATTCCATCTGAAATTTCTTCAACATCTCTTTCAAATATTATTCTTGAGAAATAAAAATTCCTGCAGAGCTTTGTTTTACTTGTAAGCCAAGAAAATATGACAGTTCTCCTATCATGGACATTTCAAATTCTGTTTGCATAGAATTAGAAAACCACTAGACAGATGATTCATTACTATAGCCAAAAATAATATCATCTACATAAACCAAAACAATAAGTAAATTATCACCTTCAGACTTAATGTAAAGGTTACTGTCAACAATACCTTTCTTGAACCCTTTTTCTTGTAGAAATTTGTCCAGTCTATAATACCAAGCTCGTGGTGCTTGTTTTAGTCCATTTAAGGCCTTCTTCAGCTTACAAACATAATTCAGATTATCTGTCAAAGAGAATCCTTCAGGTTGCTCCATATATACTTCTTCCTCTAGATCTCCATTAAGAAATGATGACTTAACATCCATCTGATAAACTTTGAAGTTCTTATGACATGAATAAGAAAGAAATATTATGCTAGCTTCCAATCTTGCCACTGATGCAAAAGTTTCATCAAAGTCCCGACCTTCAACTTATGCATATCCCTTACAGACCAATCTAGCTTTATTTCTAACAACTTGTCCTTTTTCATTCATTTTATTCTTGAACACCCATTTGGAACCTATTACATTCTTATCTTCAGGTATAGCGACAAGCTCCCAAGTATTGTTCTTCTCAATCTGATCAAGCTCTTCATTCATTGCTCTAGGCCAATTATCTTCCTGTCTAGCTTCCTAATTTTTTTTAGGTTTAGTCATAGATAAAAAGGCAACATGAGATTGTTCTGAGTCTTTAATCAATTTCCTTCTTGTCTGAACTCCTTCATTTATATCCCCAATTATCTGATTTTCAGGATGATTCTTTCTAATAATTCTGAGAGGTGATTTTGCTTCTTTCTGCTTATTTGTGTCAGTTTGAATATTCATATCTTCATCTAATCCAGACTCTTCTCTTTCCGATCCTTGGACCTGTTCATCTTCATCTTCAACTGTATCTTCTGTTCTTGGTTCAACACTGCTTACATTTCTGACTGGGATTTCTTCATCAACTTTTATATCTATACAATCAACTAGTTTGTGCAGTCTCTTATTGTAGCATCTGTACCCTTTACTATTTGTAGCATAACCCAAGAAGATACCTTCATCAACCCGGTCATCATATTTGCCAATATTTTTATCATTGTTCTTGATATAACATTTACTCTCGAAAACTTTAAAATGCTTGATTGAAGTAGGTCTTCCAAACCAAAGTTCATAAGGGGTCTTGTCACTGTGTGGTTTGAGATGAGCTTTGTTAAGGATATGAACTGCTGTATGAATTGCTTCCACCCAATATGTCTGAGATATGTTCCTTTCATTCATCATTGATCTTGCCATTTGTTGTACTGACCTATTCTGCCTCTCGACAACTCCATTTTGCTGTGGAGTCCTTGGAATTGTGTACTCTCTTTTGATCCCATGTTTATCACAGAACTCTTTGAAGTTCCCAGAACTAAACTCTCCTCCTCTATCAGACCTTACTTCCTTTAATATTTTTCCTGTTTGATTCTCAGTCAGAGCCTTAAATACTTTGAATTTTTCAAATGCTTTAGATTTTTCTTTCAAAAAGGGTTAGTCTAGAATAGTCATCAATAATCAACATAAAGTAATTTTCTTTTCCTGTACCTTCTTTCCCTGATGGACCACATAGATCCATATGTACTAAATGGAGAGGTTTTTCTATTGAGGTAAAGTTTTTAGATTTGAACTGAGTGAGAGTAAGATTTCCTATCTGACAGGATTTACAAACAGAGTCATATGGCTTTGATATCTTCGGAAGATCTTTTCCTACCCCATTGTTTCTGAGTTTGATTACGTGATCAAAATTTAGGTGACCAATTCTCCTATTCCACAACCAACTTTCATCATATTTCCTTAAGTTGCATTCTTCTTCTTCTTCTTTTAAAACATAGACATTGTTTTCTGTTCTTATACCTTTTGCAACTAGCTGACCTGAATCCACAATTTTTATTCTACAGTCTTTAGAGGTAAAAACAACTTCACACCATCAGTCACAGACTTGACTTACACTAAGTAGATTATGTTTCAAATCTTCTACAAGCAACACATCTTGAGCTTTTCTTTTTCCGTTACACAAATTTACAATTCCTTTACCTTTTATCTTTCCAGGTGCATCATTTCCAAAAGTTACATTCCCTGATTTGCTATCACTTAGAGTTAGAAACTTACTTATGTCTCTAGTCATGTGTTTGGAGCATCCACTGTCAATATACCAGGGATTCTTTTTCCTTTGGGCTGATAGCACTAGTCCACACTTGTCATCTACTTTCTTCTTCCAAACTTTGATATTTTTAGTAGTGGGGATCAAATCTGAATTGTATTTCCTTAAGTGACAGTCTGCAGCTTTATGACCATAATTATGATAGTTGTAACATTCTGGTTCACTGAATAATAGATCATAACGATTGTTATGCACATATCTATTGTTGTTTTTCACGTGTTTCCTTCTCCCAGTCATCACATGATTTATAATCTGTGATTGTTTGTTGCTTGGTTGTCTCAATCTTTGTTGTGGAAGATAGTTATTCATTGAATATCTTGATTGTTCATATCTAAATCTTAAAGAACAGTTTATATATTTGTGACCAAAATTAGAGCAGAGAAAACAATAACCATAGAAAAAATATTTGTACCTTGAAAAAATCTGTCTTATTTGAGGAGGTCGACTTCTGACATGCCGATAATATTTCTGGTCTACAAATTCAGTTCTGGGGCTTTTTCTTTCATTTCTTCTTGGTGGAAGATTTTCCTTCTTTGTTTCTGCAGAGTGACTGTTGTCAATGTTTGAGGATTTGAAAAACTTGATAGATTCTATATTAATTAGATGATCACTACTTGATCCTTCTTCATATCCCAATCCATCTTTCAACTTTGAATTTCTTTGCTGATTTAGAATGGAGATTAATTCTTCTGAGGCTTTAATACTTGGCAGATTTTGATGATACAATCCTTTAAATTTCTCCATTTCTTTTCTAGCTTTTACTATCTCTTCTTCTAAGGCTTCACACCTGACTTTATTCTCTGACAATTGTTGTTTCAGTATGTCTTCTATTTTCTTTGCCTCTTCTAATTCCACTTTCAGCAGAGCAAAGTCTTCATCAGGTTTTTTGTTGTGTTTCTCGAACTATGTCAACAATTGTTTTTGCTTTCTGTTCTTGGTTCTGAGTCTATCGATTTCTTCCAATGCACTGATCAATTCTCCTTCCAAATCAACCACAACTTTTTCATCATTCTCATCATTGCATGTGCTTTTATTATCATAATCCTCCTTGGCCATAAGCATGAAGCCATTTGCCTTATCTTCACGGGATGAGTCACTATCGGTGTCTTCTGAGGAATTGTCATTATTTGCAACCAAACTTTTCTTCTTATTATATTTCTTGTATTTGTACTTTTTTTCATCATCAGAGTTCTGGTCCTTTTTCTGATGGGGACACTTAGATGAAAAATGACCTATCTTACCACAGTTAAAGCATTTGAAGGGCAACTTCCCTTGATATTTTCCTGATACTTTCTTTAACCTTCTCACAAATTTTGCCTCAATATCATCTAATTCTGAATCAATATTCTTGTCTACTTTAAAAGATGCTTCTATAGTACTGGATTTGTCTTTGTTGATTCTCATTTCATATGCAGTTAGAACTCCTAGAAGTTGATCAATGGACAGAGTTTTAAGATCATTTAATTCTTCTATTGCAGAGACTTTTGGATTAAATTTATCAAACAGAGATCTTAAAATCTTCTGAACTAAGAGTGAGTCATCAAACTTATCACCAACACCCTTCATGGAATTTACAAGTTCTTCAACTCTTAAAAAATACTTGCTAATTGTTTCATCTTCATTCATCTTTAGTTGTTCAAATTTCAATCTGTATGTTTGAAGTTTGGCATATTTTACTTTCTCATTTCCTTCATAATTGTTAATAAGTTTATCCCACATTGCTTTGGCAGTATCAAGATGCATCAACTTTACAAACTCAGCTTCAACAAGTCCATTCAATATAGCATTCATCCCCTTAGCATTAAAACTAAATTCTAACTTATCATCCTTGGAGGCTAGCACAACAGGATTTGTATATCCAGTCTCTACTACATCCCAAACATCAACACCCAAGACCATTAAGTATGTTCTCATTCTAATCTTCCAGAAGGCAAAATTTGTTCCATCAAACAGAGGGGGCTTAGAGGCTAAAGTTCCTTCATGACTTGTCATGTTTAAGCTTACAGATCTACCTTTGAATAAAAGGAACCTGCTCTAATACCAATTCTTGGAATTACTAATACAACTGAGAGGGGGGGGGTGAATCAGTTGTATTTGACCTTAAACAATTATAAGTCTATTAATAAATTCTTAATCTTTCTTCAAGTGATCATCAACATTATACAACATATGGACAGTAAAAGTAAAAATATTCAGTCACACATAAGGTACACACAGAAATAGATTTTCACGAGGAAACCCATAAAGGGAGAAAACCTCTTCTTCTTCGAAATGATAGGTAGTCTTTTAAGTTCTGTACATCATCTTTAATTGAGCACCAACTCAATGTGAGGCTGCTACCTCTATTTTACAAGCTGCAACTTGTTTGAGAGCACCAACTCTTTGGTTTCTCTAGCACCCACTAGAAGGAAGCACCAACTCCCTGGTTTCTCTAGCACCCACTAGAAGGAAGCACCAAATCCCTAAGTGTTCTAGCACCAACTGGATGGAAGCACCAACTTCCAGTCACATAGACACCGATGTGTATAACAGAGAACAATAGTTCTCCCTTGCACCACCCTGCCACCCTGGTTTTTCTGGATACAACCAGATGGAAGCTATAAATACTTATGTTCAAGCACCCACTTGAAACTCTGAGGAAAACAATCCTCCCTAGCACCTCCCTACCACCCTATAATATAAATATTTGCTTTATACAACTTTATCACAGTGATACAACAATTATTTATGGCTTACCAGTCTCATCACTATTCTGCTACACTGCTCTTCTCTGCCTACATCAGTGTCTCTCTCCTCATGTCTGTTGTGCTTTCTGTTCTTCTCTCAGATATGAATTTTTGTTCCTTTATTATTCTCCACTTCATATCCTGCACACCACATGCTTCTACCCACATGAATCACACTCAACATCCCCAATCATCTATTCTCTTTTCTGCATTTTTATACTCTCTGTGCACCTTCTACATCCTTCATGCACAATACCTCTACATGCTCTTCACTGTGTCATTTTTCTTCCCTACTGGTTTTTCATTGCAGCTCTTCCTTACTTCTACATAGCTCAACAACAGAATCACTTCACTTCTTTTTTATTCTTTCATTTCTCACGTCGAGTCATCTCTTGATCATCATGGCAACTCTTTGTCTTCTCTGGCGTTACCGAATCTCTTCATCACCAGTGGACATTATCCTGAGATTACTTGGATTCTCTGGTAGTTGTGACTCTTCATTCTCTCTGGTAGTTACAGTCAGTTGGTTTTTTCTCTTTTGGCTCCTAATCCCCTTCCTTCTCATGAACACTGGCCTTGACCAGGGGCCAATCACTTTGGGACTTCACGTTTTGGGTCATCTGTCATGAGTCACACTAACTCTCCCAACTCCCGATATCCCGAACTCCCAAGTGGATCTTAGTGACGTGATAGCTATTCCATAGATATGAACTTGGGTGATGAGTTCATGTGACCATGCACAATCCTTGGTCTCAACAATCAGATGAAACATGTCCCTCCAAACCAATGGAAGAGATCGATTTTGTGATATAGGCTCCAGGAATTTCAATTCTCAAGTTGTCATTTTCTCCCAGAGAATTTCACCCAGAGTCCATTATCCAACGTCACATGTCCCTCTCGGATCAACGGTCCTCATTCACTTTGGGATTTTTTCACTTCGGAAATCTCAAACCTTTCTCCTTCTTATTTTCTCTGAGATGACAATCTACTGACATGTGTCCTCTTTAATCCAACGACTATCCTCCGCTCCAAGATTTTGGCCTTCGGGACTTCGGGTCTTTGGGAAAGTATTGGTGGTAAAACTCCCGAAGAAAAACTCTCAGAGTGACATCACTCTTATGTCACTCGATGACATGTCATGAGCTGAGTAGCTGCCATGTGTCACTCAGATTTTTGATTTCCACGTACCCGAAATGCTAAATCAACTTGACACTTATCATTGTTTGATTGCGCCACATGTCCTTGTTGACATGGATCCTCCACATATCCATACTCACATGGTCTACCACATGTCCTTACTAATGTGATCTATTGACGTAGATATCCATGATCTAACGGTCATCGTCTAATCTCCACATCTGACGATCCTTATTCATTTCCGATTTTCGGGCTCTGGGATTTTCAAATATCAAAATTTTAGGAGCGTAACCTCCTCACATATTTATATCTGAAGTGAATGTTGTTCGTTCGATCAGGATCTTAGATCGATGGCTTGATATTTTTGCAATGCAGATTTGCTAGCTTATCCTGTCCTTCCATTCGAAATTGATCCGATGGCTGATGGACCTTCACATTCTGGGAATTTCAAATCTCAAACTTTCCAGAGTGTAACTTCCTCACATCTTTAGATCCAGAGTGAATGTTAGTCGTTTGATCATGAACTTGGATCGATGGCTCGATATTTCTGCGATGCAGGTTTTCTAGCTTATCATGTCCTTCCACTCGAAATTGATCTGAAGGTTGATGGAACTTCACATTCCGGAGATTTCAAATATCAAAATTTCCAGAGTGTAACTTCCTCACGTCTTTAGATCTGGAGTTGTTCGTTCGATCATGAACTTAGATTGACGACTCGATCTTTCTAAGCGCTCCTCCTGTATGGACACTGATCTGACGGCCACTGTCACTCCTCCTCCTAATATTATGCTTCCTCCTAACTTGGAATAATGTATAAGTGTCAAAGGACTCAACCATTGATCCTTTTGCGACTCTTGATGACTTGGACCTCATCTGCGCTTCTGGAAAATACTAACTCTTTTGAGATTTCTCATCTCTGCATATTGTTCACTTCTCCTCCCGAGCTTATGAATTCCTATTTCTCCAGTGATGCATACTTTGATCTTGCCATCAATGAAAAGCACACTCTACCTGTAAACATGCCAACAATCTCCCCCTTTGGCATTGATGGAAACCCTGAACAACTGCACTTTTCTACTTATATCTCCATCTGTGGCATCCAGACCACTCCTTTTCTCCCCCTTTGACATCAATGTCAAAGAAAACATGCTCCCCCTGATTTTTTGTAGTACTTGTCAGAGGTATCATATATTCAACCAATACATACTCCACCTGAAAGGATGGACCCTCTTATTTGAATTTTGCAATGTATTTGTATCTAACTCATAGTCTTCTCCTTCTAATTCTTGGACCTGTTCATCTTTAGCTTCATTTGTGTCCTCTGTAGCAGACTCAATATTACTCACCTCTCTTACTGGGACTCCTTCATCAACCCTTTCTTTTCATAACTGAATGACTCCCCCCACCACTCTTCTCTGGTCTTCTATTACAACAATTTCATTTTTCTTCCATGATGCCTAGAATCCAAGACTTTTATGGCCATAAACACCACAAGAAAAAACCATTAAAAACACTCTCATACCTGCTTTCCCTTTTTACAAATGAAGGACTTGTGTTAGACTTCTTAGGAGTACTAATTTATTCCTTGTTGTATCCAAGACCAGATTTGTCATTTGGTGATCTATGACTATCCAATATCTCATCCAGGGTCATGGAGTTGTTCAGGAACTTGATTTGGGTGTTTGAATTCTCAACCTTCACAACTTCTGCTTCCGAATTATGACATGATTCTTATTATAATTCTTACTTTATTGCATGGGAGGATTCAATATCAACATCATTATATGTCCTTATGCCTTTAGCCACCACTTGTCCTGAAATTACATTTTTCTCCTTACAATCTTTGGACGTGAACACCTCTTCACAGCCTTTGTCACACATTTAACTTGTACTGAGAAAATTATGTTTCAGACCATATGCAAGTAGAACATCTTGAGAATTTCCTTTTCCATTACTCAAACTCACCATCCCTTTACCCTTTATTTTACCTGGTTCATCATTTTCAAAGATCACAATTCCTATTTTTCTTTTACTTATAGGAAGAATCTTATCCTTGTCTCCAATCATGTGCTTGGAACATTCATTGTGTATATTCCAGGAGTCCTTTTTTTTTTAGTTGAAAGTATTGGACCACATTTTTCACTGTCTTTCTTTTTCCATGTGATTGCCTTTCTAGCTAAGAGATTTATCCTTGGATCTTCTTTGTAATTATTTAGATGGCAGTTTGCAGCTTTGTGGCCAAATTTATGACAATTATAGCATTCAAGATCATTGTTCAATAGATCAAAGTGATTGTTGTAATGTTGTCTACTCATTAGTTGTTCATTATTTCTTGACCTCCTCAGTTGCATGTCTCTAAACTTAATTTGACCATTTGCAATCTATGGCAGTTTGTTACTTGAATGCATCATTCTTTGTTGTGGCAGATTGTTGCGTCCCTTTCATCACCTAAATGAGAAAAATAAGGATGCTTACAAGTCTAGTTGGGTTAGCTGGAAAAGACAACAGTGAATGCAAGAGTTAGAGACATCAAGCATAAGAAATAAGCAAAGAACTAAGCTAATAAAAATAAAAGAAACTAAACTAGAGTGCATAAGAAAAATAGAACAAAAATTAAACACCATTCATGCCACCAATGGATAAGTTGTATTAATGGGAAAACTCCAAAGAGAAAGAGAGACTTATGGGTCCCCTCTTCCTCCATGGGAGGGCTCTTGAACCCCCAATGATTGAGCTCTTCTTACAAGTAACAAACTAAAAGGAAATGGTGAATAAAATCCAAAGCACATTCACTCAAGAGGAAAGAGGATCCTCCAAAAGAGGATCCTCCAAAAGAATATAGGCAGCATAATAATACAAATGAATTCCTTGAAAATATAGTGCACCCATGGCCTCTTTTTATAGCAAATCTTTGAGGCATTATTCAACTAGTCTTTGGTGTGAACAAGGGGCTCTTTAGGGCACCTTTAGGTCTTTAACCAGCCCCCAACTCGGATTCATCTCAGATTTGGGTGTCAAATCAACTTGGGTGATGAACCAGAAGTGGGTGGAAGGAAAAACAAAATCATAAATGCATCGTTCTGAGGTGTGCACATATTTTTGCGTCCACCGTCACACATCAAGTGCATATGTGCTTTTCCAGCGTTATTCGACTATCACATGTGCATGTGCTACCTTTGTATCCTTAGCACATGCTGATTTTTTCACCAGTTGTATAGTTTTGTGCCCTTTAGAAATGCATTTTCTGGGCCATGGATGAACTAATGGGTGTTTTAAATATGCTAGATTCCTATAACCATTTGCAGAAAAAATTCTAGTGATAACATAGATATTTATTCATTGGGTGTCTTGATTGTTATGTCTAAATCTTAAGGAACAATTTACAGCTTTGTGGCCAAAGTTAGAACAATGGAAACAATATCCATAGAAACAATATTTGTACTGAGAAAATGGTTGTCTTCTTTGAGTGGGTTGATTTATTTTATGCTAATGGTTTCCTTGAGTAGAGGGTGTGTTATTTCTTTGTTCTACAGATTCAATTCTGGCACCTTCTTCTTTACTCCTCCTGGGCGGTTGATTATCTTCTTTTGTTTCTGTAGGTTTGTTGTTGTCATTGGTTGTAGATTTGACAAACTTGATGACTTCTTTGTTACTTGGCTGACCACTACTTGATCCCTCTTGATAACCCAAACCAGTTTTCAACTTTGGATTCCTATGCTGATTTAGAATGGTGGCTAATCCTTCTGAGGATTTGATACTTGAAAGATTCTGATGATATAAGGCTTGAAACTTCTCCAACTCTTTCCTAGTTCTTACTACCTCTTCTTCCTTAACTTCACATCTTGCCTTCTTTTCTGATAATTGTTGTCTTAGAATGTATTTGATCTTATTTGCCTCTTCTAATTCCACTTTTAGTAGGTCAAACTCTTCATCATGTTTTTTATTTCCTTTCTTGAACTGTATCAACAATTGTTTTTGTTTTCTCTTCTTAAGTATGATTCTGTCAATCTCTTCTAAAGCACTGATCATCTCTCCTTCCAAGTCAACCAAATCTTCTTCAATATCGACATTACTTCTTGTGCTTTCATTATCATCATCCTCTTTGGACATAAGAACAAATTTATTAACCTTATCTTCACAGGAAGAGTCATTATCTGTGTCTTATGAGGACTCATCATTGTTTACACATAAGCTTTTCTTTTTACCAAATCTCTTGGATTTGTACTTCTCTTCTCCTTCAGAGTTTCGGTCCTTCTACTTGTGTGGACACTTAGATGAAAAGTGACCTACCTTTCTGCAGTTAAAACACTTGAAGGGAAACTTGCGTTGGTACTTGCCTGATCCTTTCTTTAGTCTTCTCACAAATTTTGCTTCAACTTCATCAGGCTCAGAATCCTCATTCTTGTCTTCTTTAAATGATGCTTCTCTAGTGGTATATTTATCTTTACTAATCCTCATTTCATAAGTAGTTAGAGTTCCTGGAAGTTGATCAATAGACAGAGTCTTAATATCATTTAATTATTCTATTACATAAACTTTTGGATTTAATCTATCAGGCATAGATATTAAGATCTTCTGAACTAGTAATATGTCTTCAATCTTCTCACCAAGACCTTTCATGGCATTCACAAGATCCTCAACTCTTAAGAATAATTTATTAACTGTCTCACCCTCATTCATATTTAGTTTTTCAAACTATAATCTGTAGGTCTGAAGCTTGGCATCCTTTACCTTCTCATTACCTTCATAACTGCTAATGAGTTTTCCCCACATCTCTTTGGCAGTTTCTAAGTGCATAACTTTTACAAATTCTACTTCTTCAAGCCCACTGAGAATAACATTCATAGCCTTAGTGTTGATGATGAATTCTAGCTTGTCATCCTTAGAAGATAGTACAACTGGCTTTACATAACCAGTCTCTACACATCCTAGACATTTGCACCTAAATCCATTATGTAGGTTCTCATCCTAACCTTCCAGAAGGCAAAGTTTATTACATTGAAAAGAGGGGCCTTATTGGTTGAAGTTACTTCATGGATTGACATGTTTAAGCTTATTGATCTACATTTAAATAAAAGGAACTGACTCTGATACCAATTGTTGGACAACTAAGGGAGGGGGTGAATTAGTTGTTACCGTGCTTAAACAATTATACTTATTTTAAACTCTTTACAGATCACTCAATGACAATCACAATAATGTAGGGAGGTACAAAATAGAACATTCAACATAAATCACACACATGAAATATACAGAGACAGATATTTCCTGAGGAAACCCATAAAGGGTAAAAACCTCTTCTTCTTGATATGATAAGTAATTGTTATTTTCTGTACCTCTATTTTGCAAGCTGCAACTTGCTGAGAGCACCAACTCTCTGTTTTCTCTAGCACCCACTAGAAGGAAGAACCAACTCCTTGGTTTCTCTAGCACCCACTAGAAGGAAGCACCAACTCCCTAAGTGTTTCAGCACCAACTGGATGGAAGCACCAACTTCTAGTCACACAGGAACCAATGTGTATAACAAAGAACAATAGTTCTCCCTTGCGGCACCCTAGTTTTTCTGGCTACAACTAGATGGAAGCTACAACTCCCTATGTTCAAGCACCCACTTGAAAATATAAGGACACCAATCCTCCCTAGCACCTCCCTACCACCCTAAAATATAAATATTTTCTTTCTACAACTTTATCACAGTGATACAACATTTATTTATGGTTTACCAATCTCATCACTTTTTTGCTACACTGCTGTGCTCTTCCTACATCAGTGTCTCTCTCATCGCATCTGTTGCACTTTTTTTTCTTCTCTCAAATATGCATTTATGTTCCTTTCTCCTTCTCCACTTCAGCTCCTTCACACCACATGCTTCTACCCGCATGAATCACACTCGACAGCCCCAATCATCTATTCTTTGTTCTGAGGTTTTATACTCTCTGTGACCCTTCTGCATCCTTCATGCACAATACCTTTGCATGATCTTCACTGTGTCATTGTTCTTCCCTATTGGTTGTTTACTGTAGCTCTTCCTGACTTCTCCATAGCTCAATAGTAGAATCACTTCATTTCTCTGTTCTACATGCATTTATCACGTCGATTCATCTCTTGATCATCATGGAAACTCTTCGTCTTCTCTGGCATTATTGAATCTCTTCATAATTAGTGGACATTATCCTGATATTCCTTGGCTTCTCTGGCAGTTGTGACTCTTCGTTCTCTCTAGCAGTTACAGTCAGCTAGTTTTGGTTCTTTTGGCTCCTAAACCCATTCCTTCTCGTGACCGCTGGTTGTGACTTGGGGCCAATCAGTTCGAGACTTCACATTTTGGGTCATCTTTCATGAGTCACCTCGACTCTCCCAACTCCCGATCTCCCAAACTTTGAAGTGGAGCTTAGCGATGTGATAGCTCTTCCCTAGATATGAACTTGGGCAATGATTTCAGGTGACCATGTGCAATCCTTGGTCTCAACGATAAGATGAAACGTGTCCCTCCAAACCAACAGAAGAGATCAATTTCACAATCCGAGCTCCGAGAGTTTCAATTCTCAAGTTCTTGTTTTCTCTCAGAGAATTTCACCCGGAGTCCACGATCCAATGCCGCCTGTCCCTCTCGGATCAACGGTCCTTGTTCACTTTGGGACTTTGACACTTCAGCAATATCAAACCTTTCTCCTTTGTGTTTTCCCAGAGATGACAATCTACTGACACGTGCCCTCTTTAATCCAACGACTATCATCCACTCTGGGATTTCGGCCTTAGGGACTTCAGGTCTTTGGGTGAGTACTAGTGGTAAAACTCTTGAAGAAAAACTCTCGGAGTGACGTCAATCTTCTGTCACTCGATGGCGTGTCATGAGCTGAGCAACTGCCACATTTCACTCAGATTTGTGATTTCCATGTACCTAAAATTCCAAATCAACTTGACACTTTTCATTGTCTGATTGTGCCACATGTCCTTGCTGACGTGGATCCTCCTCCATGTTGACATGGTATGCCACATGTCCTTACTAATGTGTTCTACTGATGTAGATCTCCCTGATCTAACGGTCATAATCTGATCTCCACATCTGACAGTCCTTATTCATTTTGGATTTCTGGGCTCCGGGATTTTCAAATATCAAACTTTCAAGAGTGTAACCTCCTCGCATATTTATATCCGTAGTGAATATTGTTCATTCAATCAGGATCTTAGATCAACGGCTCGATATTTCTGTGATGCAAATTTGCTAGCTTATCCTGTCCTTCCACTCAAAATTGATCTGATGACTGGCGGAACTTCGCATTCCAAGAATTTCAAATCTCAAACTTTCCAGAGTCATGTCTTTAGATCTGGAGTGAATGTTGGTCATTCGATCATGAACTTAGATCGATGGATCGATCTTTCTGCGATGAAACTTTGCTAGATTATCCTTTCCTTCCACTAGAAATTGATCTGATGACTGGCAGAACTTCACATTCCAGAGATTTCAAATCTCAAACTTTCCAGACTATAAATTCCTTGCATCTTTAGATCTAGAGTGAATGTTGTTCATCCGATCATGAACTTAGATCGATGACTCAATATTTCTGTGTGCTCCTCTTGTGTGTACACTGATCCGAAGACCACTATTGCTCCTCCTCCTGAGCTTATTCTTCCTCCTAACTTGGAAGAATGTCTAAGTGTCAAAGGCATTCACCTTTGATCCTTCTGTGAGTCCTGATGACTTAGACCTCCTCTGTGCTTCTAAAAACTACTAACTCTTCTGAGCTTTCTCATCTCTGCATACTGTTCACTTCTCCTCCTGAGCTTACGCGTTCCTATTTCTCCATCGATGCACACTTTAATATTTCCATCAATGAAAAACACACTCTGCCTGTAAACATGCCAACAGTCTTGGATCTACCTCTTGATTTCATCATTCTATAGAACAGAGCGTCAATAGATCGATCCATTGGGCAGTGATGCACCTAGGGTCAGATCGATGGGGTGTTTGACCTGATAATGTAGAGGAACCCCTATGGGTGAGGTGACGATTTCCTGGTACTCCTCCATGACCTTGTCCATTTGTTGTTATCGTGCGGAGGAGCTCTTTCTGGAGGTCGTGGCCATTGTCTTCTTCTTTCTTAAGGGTGGATCATCAGGAAAACAAATTTATCAGTTTTGGAAATGAACTTACTACATTGTTTTGTAGTAACTAAAGAGATAGCGGTAGGCGGTGGTACCTCTGGTATCCTGTACGACTTATTTCCCAAGGTAATAATAAAAATGCGAGGCCGGGACTCATACACAACATGCCGCTTCCACAATTATTGTTGGCCTAATAATACATCACAAACATCAAGATGAGCAATGCCACATAATATCTCATTGGTGAAGGGATTGATGCTATAGGGAAGGTGTAATATCCCTAAGGCCGAACCCAATTGTAAATGTAAATGAAAATGTACTTAAGCTAGTGAGTTGTATGACATCATTTTATATACACATTTCATGGTATAGTGCATGCATGTACTACGTAGTAAAAGGAGGAAGTGTGCACATTCTTGGATACCGCACGCAACAAATTGAGTGTGCACGATTGTGAGGCTAGTGAGCCTTTGTGTATATGATATGTTTTATAGTCTGGTGAGCCAGTTATTATAAGCTAGGATACTTATTGTAACGTTCCCCTGGTCCACCCACAGACCGGGGTACGCCACTCCAAAGCAACCTCTCGTGCTCTAACACTAGTCGGTAACACTCCCAACCTTTAAAGGTTGGACCATGCTACTCTAGGGAACATTTTCATTCCCTTACTGCGGAACATATGGTAACATACCCAGTAGTCAACCAAGCTATGCCACATACATTTACTCTTTAAACTGCATGCATCTAAAACATATACATACAACACTCTTGTGAAAGATTTACATATAAACATAAACAAACAATTAATTTATGTAACATATGACTTTTATTCTGAAATAACAGTAACTACAGATATGCAGCATCTACAGGGAATCACCCATAAACATACAATAAATTATAATCACATATATGATAAACCGTAACATAGGCATGTAAATAACAAAGCAGCATATCATTTTATCATACAATTGGTACTTATCTTAGAAATAATGTCACCAACTGCGTATAGACCATCCATGAACCTCCCAGCCATAGACTACATTGTTCATCACTCTCAACAATGAGTCACCCCCGAGATGGGACTGAACTCCACCTAGGAAAAAGGGTTCCTGTCCAGGCTAAGGCTCATGGGCAACAGGAAAGACTTCGTCTCAGGTGCTCACTAAACTAACAACCTACAGCCTCTCATTCCCCACATGCCTGTCCCACCCAAGGAAGTGTGCCCCTTCTCTTCTCAACAGTCCCTCGGCTGCCCCACTTCCCTTCCAGGGCTTCAACAACAGGTTGGACTGAAAGTCTCAGAGCACTGTAGTTGCAGTTTATCACCTTTGGGAATCAATCCCCAACAATTCTCTCACTCAAAGAATTTCTCATGGGCCTGAAAACCCGCTTCTTCAATCCCGCTCCAAACTAACCAGGCACACCAACCGAAAAGGGATATGGGAACATGCTCCAGAATGATGAAATGGTTGTCTCAAGGATAACGAAATGCATGAGTGAAAATGGTCATGGAATCATTGACTGGATAAATGAGTGTGGGAGAATCACTGTGAACTCTGCATGGACGTCCTTGTGTGAATGATGGTCAGGTTTCCTGTAAGGTATCCCCTCCAAAGGCCCCAAATGAGCTAAGTTCCCCCACGATATGAATGGATGTCCCCAACTTGACACTTTTCATATCGGAAGTTACTTTGGTCCACTTGTCCCCAACTTTAGAACTTAGGATAAAATAATTGTCCATACATTATGCTTTAGGAAATATTAATATAATATTCCCTTGACTTTTGGCCCTCCCTTTCCCTAACTGGTGAAGTTTAATCCCCCATATCTTTTATCGTGGTCAGTGTATGTGCAACGATGTATTTTATATTAATCATGAGTCATGTACAAAGTAGGCACATTTCCCTTTGACATCTAGGCATTCCGGCCTAATACCAAAACATAAGAATTCCAACTTATAATAACTAGCTCACCAGCCTATAACACATATCATATACACAAGCCTCATTGTCCTCCATACTGCGCGCACCTTAGTTACTACGTGCGGTATCCTCGAATGTGCAAATTACATCATTTTACTGCATAGTTCATGCGCGCACTATGCCACATGACGTGCATTACCAAATGAGGTCAAAACAACTCACCAACTTAAGTACATTTATATTAAATTTACAATTGGGTTCGTCCGAGGGATATTACAATCCCCTCCCCTTATTTATGCACTGTCCTCAGTGCATGATATGCCCATATATAACATAGACTTCAAAAATCTTCAAAAATATGTGGGTATTCTATCTGCATTTCATCTTCATGCTCCCAAGTAGCATCCTCAGGACCATACCAGGTCCATTGAACCTTTACAAGCCCTATGGCTCGGTTCCATAGCTGTTTGACTTTCCAATCCAAAATGCACATTGAATGCACTGGAAAAGTGCCTTCTTGCTCCACCTTAATCACATTCCAATCAATAACATGATTAGCATCAGGTATATATTTCTTTAGCAATGATACATGGAAGACATTATGAACAAACATAGATGCAAGCAATGCAATCATATAAGCAACTGGACCAATCCTCTCTAGGACTTCAAAAGGCCCATAAACTCTGGCTGCCAACTTGGCACAGCTTCCCAACTTCAAGGAACTCCTATTAGCTTTCACTTTCAGGAAAACATGATCTCCGACTGTGAATTCTCTGTGGGTTATGTTCTTATCGGCATAAATTTTCTGTTTGTCTTGGGTAGCTTTTAAATTCTTCTTAATTTTTGTCATTTGGTCCTCCATTTCCCTAAGAAACTCTGGCCCAAATACTGTCCTATCAGCTAGGTTATCCCAACTCACTGGAGTATTGCACTTTCTGTCGTAAAGTGATTCAAATGGGCTCATCTTCAATGATGTATGATACCCATTGTTGTATATGAATTCTACCAAGTGTAGGTAGTCTCCCCATTTCAATGGTTTGTCCATCACAAACATTCTCAGTATATCTTATATCACCCTGTTCACCCTTTATGTCTATCCATCAGACTCAGGATGATAAGCAGTACTAAAGTTTAGATTCGTTATGAATCCTTTGAACAATCCTTTCCATAAATTCAAGGTGAATTTCGGGTCTCTGTCGGATACAATTGTCTTAGGAATCCCGTGCAATTGTGCCACTTCTTTCATGAAAATATTAGCAACCTTTTCTACCTTGTGTGTAGTTTGCAGTGGAATAAAATGGGTAGCTTTCGTAAGCTTGTCCACCACCACCATGATCAAATCATGCAGCTTTCCCGTTCTAGGAAATCCCATAATAAAATCCATTGTCACCACTTCCCACTTCCATTCAGGAATGGTTAAAGGTTGCAGTAATCTTGTTGGGTGCCTATTCTCATCTTTCACTTTTTGTCATTCCATACATCTAGCGATGTACTCGATGATCTCTTTCTTCATACCTAGCCAAAAGTAATGGCTCTTGATTGCTTCCACTATTTTCTGATATCCAGGGTGCCTTGCATAAGGAACATTATGCATTTCATGCAAAATCATACGTTTCAAGTCCTGGACATTTGGAACAAAAATCTTGTTCTGGCACAACAGTATTCCATCTATTCCCAACTTATAATTATCGACCTTCTAAAGCATCTTACCCTGTTGTAGCATTGCTACCAATTCTTTGCACTGCAGATCTGCATTTGCAACCTCCATAATTTTGCTTTTAATATCAGTTTGGTACATGATAATGGTTGTAGCATGTAATTCATGCACCTTCCTATTGAGTGCATCATCCACTTTATTCTCTTTCCCCTTGATATGCTTTATATCAAAGTCATATTCGCTTAGAAATTCTAACCATCTGTTTTGTCTAGCATTTAGATTTGGCTGATCAAATAAATATTTCAGGCCATTGTGGTTTTTTCTTAGCTCAAACCTGTTTCCCATGAGGTAGTGTCTCCATTTCCTCAAGGCATTCACTATGGCTGCCAACTCCAAATCGTGAGTGGCATAGTTTCTTTCATGATCCTTCAACTTCATTGATTCACAACAACATGTGACAAACCCATTTTGATTGAGGACTCCACCAAGTCCTTCATTACATGCATCGGTGCATATGATGAAATATTCTTCTGGGTCTGTGATCCTTAATATTGGAGCACTTGTCAATAATTGTTTCAAGTGTTGAAAACTTTTCTCGCAATCCAGTGTCCACTAAAACTTCACTCCCTTTCTTTGCAAAGAAGTGATTGGGTGTGCAATCTTTGAGAATACTTCAATAAATCTTTTGTAGTAGCCTACAAGACCCATGAATGATCTCACCTCTGCCACATTATTCGGTGCAAACCATTCTATAATGGACTCTATCATCTCAGGATCCACTACTATCGCATCCTTTTAAATGATATGCCCCAAATAATGAATCTATTTCTGATAGAATGAGCACTTGCTCAATTTGGCATAAAACTAACGCTCCCTTAATACTTGCAACACAATCCTCAAATGATGTTCATGCTTTTCCTATGACTTCGAATATATAAGAATTTCATCCAAGAAGACAATGACAAACTTGTCCAAATACTCTCGGAAAACACGATTCATTAAGCACATGAAAACAGTTGGTGCATTTGACAACCCAAATGGTACCACTGTGAAGTCATAATGACCATACCTTGACCTGAAGGCAATCTTTCTAATATCTTCTTCTTTAATTCTTACCTGATGGTATTCTGATCTGAGATCTATCTTCGAAAATATCTTTTCATCCTTCAATTGATCAAAGAGGTCATCAATCCTTGGTAGAGGATACTTGTTCTTAACAGTCACTTTATTCAACTGTCTGGAGTCAATGCACAACCTTAGTGTTCCATCTTTCTTTCTCACAAACAAGACTGGGGCACCCCAAGGCGACACGCTTGGGTGTATATTCCCCTTCTTTAGAAGTTCTTCAAGCTGCATTTGCAACTCCTTTAATTTTGCTGTACTCATTCTGTAAGGAGTCTTTGATACCGGTGTTTCTCTAGGCATCAAATTTATAGAGAAATCAATGTCTCTCCTTGGGGGTAGTCCAGGTACTTCCTTGAATACATATTCAAAATATTCCAAGACTACATAATCTTACAAATTTGGCACCTTATCTATAGGTGTCTCTACCAAATGAGTTGCAATTATTTGACATCCTTTTTTGTAACATTTCTTCAGCTGCAATGCTAAAATTTCTCTAATGGTTACTGCCCTGGGAATTCCTTGTACCTTCCTTAGTTTCCCTTCCTCATCCAGGAAAGTAAATGCTTTGTTGTGACAGTCGAAGAGAGTGTGATGTTGGTCCAACCAATCCATCCCAATTAGACATTCATAGGAACCTAAAGGAAAGATGTTTAAATCTGCCATGGTGTTCAGTCTATTCATCTCTATGAGGCATGACTTAACCATCTCATTAATTTTTCTTCTGGCTCCTATAGCCAGTTGCACCAACTAGGATTTCCCATGCTTGCTTCTTGGTAATTGAAAACTTTCCACCATCTTAGGGTCTATATAACTATGACTAGCTCCTGAATCAATTAAAATAGCAAGGGTTTGGTTGTTGATAATACCTTCCACTTCAATCATGTGGGACTGATACTCTTCTTTCTTTTTTTCCAGGGCTGCATAAATCCTTGGCACATATTTGCCCATGTCCTCCACTATTTCATCTCGTTGTACATTGTGAACATCCCTACCTTTTTCACCTCTGTGAGGACAATCTTTGAACCTATGGTCCCCTTTACAACCCCAACATTGCATAGGTGGTTGTCTTGGCCCTTGAATCCCTGTGTCAATTGTTCTAGGTTCTTTAGGTGTTTGTTTTCCTTGTGGATTATTTCTGAAGAATGGTGGCTTAGCTCCCTTTTTCCTCTGATCCATCTTGAATTTCTTATTGTCTTCCCAAGCCTTTTGGAAATATGGCCTTACTTTCTGTTGATCATATAATCATTTAGCTCTCCTTATGGTCTCTTATAATGTCTTGGGATCATCATACTGTATCTTGTCACTGATGAATGATGGCAATCCACTTAAATACCTTTGAATTTTGACTATCTCATTCTTGATGAAAGAGACAAACTTCAGCAATTCCAGAAACTTCCTCTCATATTCATCTATGGTCATACTTCCAAGCTTGAGTTCAAATAACTCTTTCATTTTCTTGTCATAGTATCTCTTAGTCAAGTACTTCTTCTCAAAATACTTCTTAAATTCCATCCAAGTAACACTTTTCTCTACAATGTGTTGTACCTGCACAAGTTGATCCCACCACATGGAGGCTTTTCCTTTGAGTTGATAGATATCGATTCTACCTTCTGCATGAGAAGAATAATTATGCAATTGAAAATACTTTCTCATGCCTAGTAACCATGTTTCTGCATCTTCATCCTTCTTGTGCTCACCATCAAATTTACAAGGTTTGATTTTGTTCATTTCTCCTCACAGCTGATCCACCCCAGATCTCTTATACCTTCTCACAGGGGATAGACTCAATTTTTTGCCTGCTCTCTTATTGGAATGCCTTTGGGAATGATGGTGATGTCTACTAGCACCTTTTTCTTTTCTTTTCTCCTCTGAAGGTTTGTGACTCCCAGAGTCACTTGAGCCACTCTCCTTAACCAATTTTTTTTCTATTCTGTTCAAACCCTCCAATAGCTTCATGTTGAAGTCATCCTGCTACTCTTTGGATTCCATAAGCCTTTCATTATCATCTTTATGGCTTTGGACATCCTTCTGCAAATTCTTAATGGTCTCAGCCATATTCATATCTTCATTCCTTTCTTCTCCATGTCCGTTGGATTTCGTTCCTTCCATGCCCAAATGGACATCCACCCTTCTGCTCTCATCTTACTGACTGTAATTCCCATGTCTTTCTTCCATTCATATGGACTCTACACTGGTCTAATCTGATCAAGTTGTTGTTAATTCTACAAAACGTTCAGCCATCGAAACTTATCAGGCTAACAATTCATCAATTCATGAGAATATGCACCATTTTGATTCAATATACACATCATAATTATCACTCCCGGTTTCCTGGTGTTTTCACCACAACAATTCTAGATAATACCTAAGTCTCGAAAACACAAATGCATAGTGCCTTTCGAGATGCACTTCTGCAAGAAGGTGGTTTGTTGAAACCACTTTCCCCAAGACGTGGTATCACATGTCTCAATATGTCAAATCCACCACTCATGGAGCGGGTGACGGCTTAGTCAGATCACCCTGCTTCACTCGTTTGGTACTTCATAGCCATGTGACATCAACTGAATGCCTCCATGTAACGAAATCAAAAGCTAATCATTCGAAATGGATTGACCGAGCATGGAAACCCAATGCTCTTGTACATAATCCATTTTCACTTCATAAATGGAACTCTATAATTACCACTCCCCAAGTATGAAGATATCTATGTATCCATAACCGAAGTAATCTCCAAACTGCTCGACTTTCTGCTCTCTGTAAAAACACCTTTTGGTATCCACAACCTGAGATACATCGACAAGGCTAAATCGAGTGAGACTGGTTATTCAAGAAACATGTTAGGCTTTCCTGCGAATCAGGAGGAAAGGGTCCTTGCGCACATCCTAGCAACTAAGTTTCACACAGATATGGCTATAGACTCACGATTGGAAGTCAGGCTGAATCCCACTATGAAGGATTTAGTCATCAATAGGCTAGCCACTAAGAATAAAATGAGCAAGTGGCATAAGAAGGAGGAATCTACAACTGAATCAGCCGAAAGTGTTGGAGAGAATCAACCGGTCTGGTTATATTCTTCCTTAAAGGTAGAGATCGCTAAGATGAAGTAAGTCTTCAACCAAAATAAGCATGTCTCAGTGAATTTTGAACGGTCGGTAACGGAGGTAAAGAGTACCAGAGATGATAGGCCTGTTCTTAAAATGACCCTTTTCACAACAAGATAATTTTTTTCATCCCCCTTTTGTAATTTTGTGATTATTACGACTATATATATACAGAAACAGATTTTAGATTGTTTTATTACAATTTCTATCTGGTGATGTTATGAATCTTGTTTTCTTTTATAATAAGTTTTTCTTGTAATCTTATATTTTATTTTCATCTGTCTAAATTGGAGGAAATTAAAAATCAGAATTCTTTTTAATTAATGCTTCAATGTGGTTGTGTGTTTCTTTTTCTTTTATTATTATGCAATTTAAACTCAAACTCATCGCCTTCCAAGCGACTTCGCGTGCACTAAAATTTGACTTTTTCATTTATATTTATCGTGCATAGCGATATCACAAGGTAAAACGTTTTTCCGCACACCTAAATCTACTGTGCATTTCTTCTTCGTCACACCGACAACTTACGCACACTACTCTTGCATTGTGCTTCAATATCCACTGCGCACAGTTTTGGTACCACACACTGATATTCCACATGCATTTTGTCCTATGCATGCACCATGTCAATTTTAACATATTCAATAGCGCCCAACTATCTGCGCACACTACTGAATACACTGTCACAAAACAACTTATACTCATACTTATGCGCATACCAACAAAACTCCTCTACGTTAAGAAATACTTGTGCACCCCATGTGCACATTACTTTGTGTATGCTCACTGTGCAAGGATAAATTTAGTGCATGCATATGCACATAATGATCTTCTGTGCGGTGCCACAATTTAGTGCGCCCATTGACATGCCAACATTTTTTCGTGCAGTGCCAAAATTTACCGTGCGCGCCAGCACACCAACCTTTTTCATGGATACTCCATGAATATAATTTTTGGTCACCTCGAAGTTACTCTTCTTTGAATATTCGCTTCAAATGAACCCCTCTAGCCCATCCAAGCTCAGTGTTGAACTGAATCTCTGATACCAATCTGTAACGTTCCCCCGAGCCACCCACAGGCTGAGGTATGCCACTCCAGAGAAACCTCTCGTGCTCCGACACCAGTCGGTAACACTCCCAGCCTTTAAAGGCCAGACCATCCTACTCTAGGGAAATTTTCCATTCCCTTACTGCGGAACATATGGTAACATACCCAGTAGTCAACTGAGCTATGCCACATAAATTTACTCTTTAAATTGCATGCATATAAAACATATACATACAACACTCTTGCGGAAGATTTACATATAAACATAAACAAACAATTACTTTCTGCAACATATGACTTTTATACTGAAATAACAGTAACTACAGATATGCAACATCTATAGGGAATTACCCATAAACATATACGCAATTATAATCACATATATGATAAACCGTAACGCAGGCATGTAAATAACAAAGCAGCATATCATTTTATCATACAATTGGTACTTATCTTAGAAATAATGTCACCAACTGTGTACAAACCATCCATGAACCTCCCAGCCATAGACTACATTGTTCATCACTCTCAACAGTGAGTCACCCCTAAGCTGGGACTGAACTCCACTCAGGAAAAAGGGTTCCTATCCAGGCTAAGGCTCATGGACAATGGAAAAGACTTTGTCTCAGGTGCTCACTCAACTAACAGCCTACAAGCTCTCATTCCCCACATGCCTATCCCACCCAAGGAAGTGTGTCCCTTCTCTGCTCAATAGTCCCTCGGCTACCCCACTTCCCTTCTAGGGCTTCAGCAACAGGCCAGACCAGAAGTCTCAGAGCATTGTAGCTACAATTTATCACCTTCGGGAATCAATCCCCAACAATTCTCTCGCTCTGATAATTGCTCACGGGCCTGACAACCCGCTTCTTCAATCCCGCTCCAAGATAACCAGGTACACCAACCAAAAAGGGCTATGGTAATAGGCTCCAGAATGATTAAATGGATGTCTCAAGGATAACGGAATGCATGGGTGAAAATGGTCATGGAATCATTGACTGGATAACTGAGTGTGGAAGAATCACTATGAACTCTTCATGGAATTCCTTGTGCGAATGATGGTCGGGTTGTCGGTAAGGTATCCCCTCCAAAGTCCCCAAATGAGATAAGTTTCCCCACGATATGAATGCATGTCCCCAACTTGACACTTTTCATATCGGAAGCTACTTTGGTCCACTTGTCCCCAACTTTAGAACTTAGGATAAAATAATTATCCATACGTTATGCTTTAGGAAATATTAATATAATATTCCCTTGACTTTTGGCCCTCCATTTCCCTAAATGGTGAAGTTTAGTCCCCCATCTCTTTTATCATGGTCATTCTACACACAACGATGTATTTTATATTAATCATGAGTCATGTACAAAGTAGGGGTATTTCCCTTTGACATCTAGGAGTTCCAGCCTAATACCAAAAAATTAGCATCCTAGCTTATAATAACCGGCTCACCAACCTATAACACATATCATGTACACAAAGCTCATTGTCCTCCATACTGCGTGCACCTTAGTTACTGTGTGTGATATCCTGGAATGTGCAAATTACATCATTTAACTGCACAGTTCATGCACGCACTGTGCCACATGACATGCATTACCAAATGAGGCCAAAACAACTCACCAACTTAAGTACATTTATATTACATTTACAATTGGTTTCGGTCAAGGGATATTACACTTATGTATTGATTAGGCTGGAGAGCCTAGATGTTAAAGGCCAATGCGCATGTTTTTGTACATGTCTCATAATTAATATAAATACATCGTTGCGCGCAGACTGACCACAATAAAAGAGATGGGGGACTAAATTCCATTGGTTAGGGAAAGGGAGGGGATAAGTTAAGGAAAGGGGTAAGCTAGGAAGCTTAAACCAAAAAGGAATATTATATTAATATTTCTTACATCATAAATTATGGATAATTATTTTATCCTATGTTCTAAAGTTGGGTACAAGTGGGCCAAAGTAGCTCCCAACATGACAAGTGTCAAGTTGGGGACAAGCATACATATTGTTTGGATTTAGTTCATTTCCTATCATCTTTTCCATCAGGCTTCCCATCATTCCATCCATCATTCATTCATCCAGTCAATCATCCATGGGTATTCACACCCATTGAGATATCCTTTGTATCTTCGTGGATGTACTTGAACCGTATCCGTAGCCCTTTTGTGTTGGTGTGTCTAGTTAGCTTGGGAGCTGGACTAAAGAAGCGGGTTGTCAGGCCTGTGAGAAATTCTCTGGGTGAGAGAATTGTTGGGGATTGATTTCCTGAAGGTGCTGAGAAAAGAAGGGGCACACTTCCTGAGTGGGATAGGCATGTGGGGAATGAGGGACTGTGGGTTGTTAGTTTGAGTTGGCACCTAAGATGAAATCCTTCCTGTTGTCCAAGAGCCTTTAGCCTGGTTAGGAATCTCTTTACCCGAGTGGAGTTTAGTCCCAGCTCAGAAGTGACTTGACTCACTTTTGAGAGTGATGAATAGTGTGGTCTAAGGCTGGGAGGTTTCTGGGAGGTCTGCACGCAGTTGGTGACAATCTTACTAGGATAAGTGCCAATCTGGGTGATAAATTTACATGATGCATTGTTATTACATGCTTATATTTATGGGTTTATCTATGTGTGTTTCTAATTGTCTATAAAGTTATGGGTATTTCCTGTATATGTTTCATGTATATGTTTACTATCATTTTAGTATGAATCTGTGCATTTACATAAAGTATTTTTTTGTCTACATTTATATATATATATATATATATATGCTTCCGCAAGAGTTCTATGTGAATATGTATTTTAATTGCATGCAGTCCTTCAAAGAAAAATTTATGTCGCATAGCTCAATTAGATGTTGGGTATGTTACAGTATGTTCCACAGAGAGAACATAAGAGTTCTCTAGTGTAGCGTGGTCCGGCATCAATGGTCAGGGACGTTACAAATTGGTATCAAAGCTTCAGTTTCAACACTGAGCTTGGATGGGCTGAGAAAGTTCAATTGAAGAAAAATTACAACAGAGAAATTATTTCCAAGTGGCCAAATTTCGAGTTGCAGAGCATCCATGGTAATATTTGGAGGCAACGACGCAGAATTGGGAAAAGCCCCAATTTCTGTTGTTAAATTCATGAGAAAATGGAGAAATTCGGCCAAGTGATGAGATATTCCTGATTTAATATCTGTTCTGGCAAATTTGGACCCGGAATTGGTTGGATTTGAAGTCACAATGAAGCCATGCCAGTTGGAGTGAGTTTTATAATTAAAATTCTCAATTCGTGAATTGATTTTTGGCAAATTCGTTCCAGAAATGTCAACCCACAACGATTTGTTGCAGAGGCTGAATTGGTGTTATCAGGCTAAAATTGAACGAATTTCGTGGTTGCAGAATGTCTATGCTAAATTGGGGAAAAATTTAGGAAAAAGCCCCAATTTCTGCAACAGAATTCATGAGTATTTGATGTGCATAAAGGTGAATGTGCATAGGTGGGCACACTAAAAATGCATGATGCACAATGAAAAGCTTATGATAGGTAAAATTTGGCACCGCGCGACAAGATATTGGCATGCTGGTGCATGCACTAAATTTTTGCACCGCGTGGAAAAATGTTAGTGTGTGGGTGTGCATGCTAAGTTTTGATACTGCACAGAAAAATAGTGGTTTTCTGGTGCGCACGCTAAATTTTGGTGCCACGCGGAAAAATGTTGGTGTGCAGGTGCATGTGCTAAATTTAGCATTGCATAGTGTGTATACTCATAAGAAGTGTGCGTGGTGTGGACATTCAAAATAATGGTGTGCGTGGTGTGCGCAGTATTGGCATAGCGCAGGGGAGTTTGGTAGTTGCAAGCGCAATGTGGGTATATGTTCTCACGCGACAGCTTAGTTAATAGTGTGCGTATAGTTTTAGTGCATATTGGAGGCATATTAAACTTTGGCATGGTGCAATGCGTCGGGTGAAATGCGCATGGAATATCAACGCATGGTACAAAAACTGCACATGGTAGATATCAACGCGCGGTACAAAAACTGCACGCAATGGATATTAGTGCGCGACACGAAAGTAGTGCGCACAAGTTAGTGGCATGACAGAGATGTGATACACAGTGGTTTTAAAGTGTGTGAAGAATGATTTACCTTGTGTTGTTGTGGTGCATGGTGAATATGGGTTTACAGGTTGAAATTTGTGCACACGAAGTTGTTTGAAGGGTGAACAACAACAGAAAACCAATGATTTTCTGCGACGTTTTATATCATTTGAACGTCATCTTTTTGCAGTGCGTTTTTGAAGTACTTAAGAGAGTTTTTAACAACTCAAAAACCACGAGACAGAGGTGCACCGAAGGTACACTTTGTCTCTACAGCTCAATGCATAATTACAGCACAGGGTTGCACCAAGTTGAAAAATGAGCAGAAAAATTAATGGGAAAATTTCAAATGACCATAACTTTCTTCTCCAGAATCGGAATTGAGCATGTGAGTAGGCATTGGAAAAGTCTTGAAAAAAGGAATCTAAATATCCACCCAGAAAATTGATTTGGGAATTTGATTTTTCAATAAATCAGAAGAAAGGATTCTGATATGTTATTGAACCAAAATGGTTCATATTTTTCATGAAATCGTTGAAACAGTTAGCCTGAAAAAGTTTTGTTGGTTGCACATTTTATAGAGTTAACAAAAAATAGATTAGATCAAGATCAACTTAGATTCCATAGGAATAGAAGAGGCATAGGGGAATTATAGTCAGGAGGATGATATTAGGGGGATGGATGTCCATTTGGGCATTGAAGGAACAAACTCCAATGGACATGGATATGAAAGGGATGAAAACATGAATATGACAGAGACCATTAAAAATTTGCAGAAGGATGTCAAAATCCATAAAGATGGTAATGAAAGGCTTATGAAAGACAAGGAGCAGCAGGATGACTTCAACATGAAGTTATTGGAGATCTTGAACATAATAGAAAATAAATTGGATAAGGAGAGTGGCTCAAGCAAATCAAGAAGTCATAGGCCTTCTAATGAGAAAAGAAAAGAAAAAAGTGTTAGCAGGCATCACCACCACTCCCCAAGGAATTCCAATAAGGGATCACACAACAACTCAAGTCCATCCCCTGTCATAAATCATGAGTGATCTAGGGTGGATGAATTTCGAGGAGAAATGAACAAAATCAAACCTCCTACATTTGATGGTGAGCACAAGAAGGATGAAGATGCATAAACATGGTTGTTGGGCATGAGAAAGCATTTTCAATTACACAATTATTCTTCTCATATAGAAGGTATAATTTCCATCTATCAACTCAAGGGAAAGGCATCCATGTGGTGGAATCATCTTGTGCAGGTGCAGCACATTAAAGAGAAAAGTCTCACTTGGAGGGAATTCAAGAAGTATTTTGAGAAGAAATACTTGACTAAAATATACTATGACAAGAAAATGAAAGAGTTCTTCGAACTCAAGTTGGGGAGTATGACCATTGATGAATATGAGAGAAGGCTTCTAGAACTTATAAAGTATGTCTCTTTCATCAAGGATGATATAGTGAATATTAAAAGGTATTTGAGTGGATTACCATCATTCATCAGTGACACAATATAATATGATGATCCCAATACATTCCAGGAGACCCTAAGGTGAGCTAAATGCCTATATGATCAGTAGAAAGAAAGGCCAACTTTCTAAAAATCTTGGAAGACAAAAATAAATTCAAGGTGGATCAGAGGAAGAAGGGAGATAAGCCACCATTCTTCATAAACAACCCATAGGGACAGAAAACTCCTAGAGAGCCCAGAACGATTGAAATAGGGGGTCAAAGGCCAAGGCAACCACCTATTCAATGTTGGGGTTGTAAAGGAGATCACATGTTCAAAGATTGTCCTCACATAGGTGAAAAAGGGAAGAATGTTCACAATGTACAACAAGCTAAAATAGTGGAGGACATGGGCAGAAATGTGCCAAGGATCTATGCATCCCTAGACAACAAGCAAGCAGAGTATCAGTCACATATGATTGAAGTGGAAGGTATGATCAACAACGAAACCATTGCTATTTTAATTGATTTAGGAGCTAGTCATAGCTATATATATCCTAATATGGTGGAAAGTTTGCATTTTCCAAGAAGCAAGCATGGGAAATCTTGGTTGGTGCAGCTGGCTAGAGGAGCCAAAAGAAAAGTTATTGAGATGGTTAAGTCATGTCTTATGGATATGAATGGGCTAAAGACCAAGGAAGATTTGAACATCTTTCCTTTAGGTTCATATGACTGTCTAATTGGGATGGATTGGTTGGAACAACATCATGCTCTCTTAGATTGTCATAACAAAGCATTTACTTGCTTGGATGAGGAAGGGAAACTAAGGAAAGTGCAGGGAATTCCCAGGGCAGTAACCATCAGAGAGATTTCAGCATTGCAGCTGAAGAAATGTTTTAAGAAAGGGTGTCAAATATTTGTAGCTCATATGGAGGAGACACCTAAAGATAAGGTGCCAAATTTGGAAGATTATGCAGTCCTAAAAGAGTTTGAAGATGTGTTCAGGAAAGTACCAAGACTACCGCCAAAGAGAGACATTGATTTCTCTATAAATCTAATGCCTGGAGAAACTCCAGTGTCAAATACTCCTTACAGAATGAGTACAGCAGAGTTGAAGGAGTTGCAAATGTAGCTTGAAGAGATTTTGAAGAAGGGGTATATATGCCCAAGTGTGCCACCTTGGGGTGCCCCAGTCTTGTTTGTGAAGAAGAAAGATGGAACATTAACAGTTGAATAAAGTGACTATGAAGAATAAATATCCTTTGCCAAGGATTGATGATCTTTTTGATCAATTGAAGGATGCAAAGATTTTTTCAAAGATAGATCTCAGTTCAGGATACCATCAGGTAAGGATTAAAGAGGAGGATATCAACAAAACCACCTTTAGGACAAGGTATGGTCATTATGAGTTCACAGTGGTTCCATTTGGGTTGTCAAATGCACCAGCTGTTTTCATGTGCTTAATGAATGGTGTTTTGCGAGAATATTTAGACAAGTTTGTCATTGTCTTTTTGGATGACATTCTCATATACTCTAAGTCAGAAGAAGAGCATGAACATCATTTGAGGATGGTGTTGCAATTATTAAGGGAGAATCAGTTGTATGCCAAGTTGAGAAAGTGCTCATTTTATCAGAAGCAAATTCATTATTTGGGGCATATTATTTCAAATGATGGGATAGCAGTGGATCCTGAGAAGATAGAAGCCATTAGAGAATGGTCAGTGCCAAATAATGTGACATAGGTGAGATCATTCATGGGTCTTGTAGGATACTATAGAAGATTTATTGAAGGATTCTCAAATATTGCACACCCAATCACTTCCTTGCAAAGAAAGGGTGTGAAGTTTCAGTGGACATTGGATTGTGAAAAGAGTTTCCAACACTTGAAACAACTGTTAACAAGTGCTCCAATACTAAGGATTGTAGACCCAAATGAAGACTTCATTGTATGCACAAACACATGTAAAGAACGACTTGGTGGAGTCCCCAGTCAAAATGGGTTTTTTATATGTTATGAATCAAAGAAGTTGAAGGATCATGAAAGACACTATGCCACTCATGATTTGGAGTTGGCAGCCATAGTGCCTGCCTTGAGGAAATGGATACAATACCTCATGGGGAAGAGGTTTGAGCTGAGAACATACCACAATGGTCTGAAATATTTATTTGATTAGCCAACTGTAAATGCTAGGCAAACTAGATGGTTAGAATTTCTAAGTGAATATGACTTTGATATAAAGCATATCAAAGAGAAAGAGAACAAAGTGGATAATGCACTGAGTAGAAGAGTACATGAAATGCATGATACAACCATTATCATGTACCAATCAGATTTGAAAGGCATAATTACAGAGTTTGCCAAATCAGATTTGCAATACAAGGAATTAGTGGCAAAATTACAACAAGGTATTTTGCAGCAGAAAATTGAAGAGTATAAGCTAGATAATGATGAAATTCTCATGTACAGGGGCATAATTTATGTACAAAATTCTAATGAATTTAAAAATCTAATATTGAGAGAAATGAATAATGTTCCTTATGTTGGGCACCTAGGATATCAAAAAACTATTACAACTGTCAAGATCCAATATTATTGGCCAGGCATGAAGAAAGAGGTTGTTGATTTTATTGCCAGATGTTTGGAATGTCAAAAGGTAAAGGCTGAGCGTAGACACCCAGATGGTTTGCTACAGCCATTACCCATTCCTGAGTGGAAGTGGGAAGTTGTAACAATGGATTTCATCACCAAACTTCCCAGAACAAACAAGCAACATAATTCTATCATGGTAGTGGTGGATAAGATTACTAAAGCTGCCCATTTTGTTCCAGTTAAGCTCACTCACAAGGAAGCCAACATTGTTGATGTTTATATGAGAGAAATTTCTAGATTACATGGCATACCAAAGACAATTGTGTCTGACAAAGATCCAAAATTTACCTCAAAATTTTGGAAAGGATTATTTAATGGATTTGGAACAAATTTGAATTTTAGCACAACTTATCATCCAGAATCAAATGGTCAAACAGAGAGGGTGAATCAAGTGATTGAAGATATGTTAAGGATGTATGTGATGGATAAACCATCAAAATGGGAAGACTACCTACACTTGGTAGAGTTTCATTACAACAATGGGTACCAAACATTTCTAAAGATGAGCCCATTTGAGGCACTTTATGGCAGAAAGTGCAACCAACCAGTAAGTTAGGATAACCCAGAACACAGAGCAGTGGTTGGACTAGATTTTCTCAAGGAAATGGAGGAGCAAATGATAAAAATAAAGAAAATTTTAAAGGCTGCCCAAGACAGACAGAAAAGCTATGCTGATAAGGGAAGAACTCACAGGGAATTTAATGTGGGAGACCATGTATTCTTGAAAGTGAAGGACAACAAAAGTTCCCTGAAGTTGGGAAATTGTTCAAAATTGGCAGCTCGCTATTGTGGGCCATTTGAAATCCTAGAGAGGATTGGTCCAGTTTCTTATATGATTGCATTGTCTACATCTATCTCTGTTCATAATGTATTACATGTATCATTGCTAAAGAAATATATACCTAATGCTAATCATGTTATTGATTGGAATGTGATTCAGGTGGAGCAAGAAAGCGTTTTTCAAGTGCAGCCGATACGCATTTTGGACCGGTAAATCAAACAACTCCAGAACCGAGCCATAGGGATTGTAAAGGTCCAATGGACCTGGTACGGTCCTAAGGACGCTACTCGGGAGCATGAGGATTCAATGTGGGTAGAATACCCACATCTTTTTGAGGATTTTTGAAATTTTGTTGTACATGGGTACATGATGCACTGAGGATAGTGCATAAATAAGGGGAAGGGATTGTAATATACCTAAGGTTGAACCCAATTATAAATGTAAATGTAAATGTACTTAAGCTGGTGAGCTATATGACATGATTTTATATGCACATTTCATGGTATAGTGCGCAGTAAAAGGAGGAAGTGTGCACATTCCTGGATACTGCGCGCAACAACTTGAGTGCACGTGATTGTGAGGCCAACGAGCCTTTATGTATATGCTATGTTTTATAGGCTACTGAGCCAGTTATTATAAGCTAGATTCTTATGTATTGATTAGGCTAGAGAGCCTAGATGTTAAATGCCAGTGCACCTATTTCTGTACATGTCTCATAATGAATATAAATACATCATTGCGCAAAGACCAACCATGATAAATGAGATGGGGGACTAAACTCCACTGGTTAGGGAAAGGGAGGGGCAAAGTTAAGGAAAAGGGTAAGCTAGGGAGCTTAAGCCAAAAAGGAATATTATATTAATATTTCTTAAATCATAAAGTATGGATAATTATTTTATCCTAAGTTCTAAAGTTGGGTACAAGTGGGTCAAAGTAGCTCCCAACATGACAAGTGTCAAGTTGGGGACATGCATACATATTGTTTTGACCTAGTTCATTTCCTATCATCTTTTTCATCAGGCTTCCCATCATTCCATCAATCATTCAGTCATCTAGTCAATCATCCATGAGTATTCACACCCATTAAGATATCCTTTGTATCTTCATGACTGTACTTGAACCATATCCATATCCATTTTGTGTTGGTGTGTCTGGTTATCTTGGAATTTGGACTGCAGAAGTGGGTTGTCAGGCCCGTGAGAAATTCTCTTGGTGAGAAAATTGTTGGGGATTGATTTCTTGAAGGTGTTGAACTACAGCTAAAGTGCTCTGAGACTTCCTATCTGGCCTGTTGTTGAAGCCCAGAAAGGAAGTGGGGCAACTGAAGGACTATTGAGCAGAGATGGGGCACACTTCCTGGGTGGGACATGCATGTGGGGAATGAGGGACTATGGATTGTTAGTTTGAGTTGGAACCTGAGATGAAATCCTTCCAGTTGTCCATGAGCCTTTAGCCTGGTTAGGAATCCCTTTACCCGGGTGGAGTTTAGTCCCAGCTCGGGGGTGACTCACTATTGAGAGTGATGAACAGTGTGATCTAAGGCTGGGAGGTTCATGGGAGGTCTACACATAGTTGGTGAAATTCTTACCAAGATAAGTGCCAATCTAGGTGATAAATTTACATGTTGCATTGTTATTTATGTGCTTATATTTATGGGTTTATCTATGTGTGTTTATAATTGTCTGTAAATTTATGGGTATTTCCTGTATATGTTGCATGTATATATTTATTTTCATTTTAGTATGAATCTGTGAATTTACATAACATATTTTTCTGTCTACGTTTTTATATATATATGCTTTCGCAAGAGTTCTGTGCGCATACGTATTTTAATTACATGCAGTCCTTCAAAGAAAAATTTATGTGGCATAGATCAGTTAGATGTTGGGTATGTTACAGTATGTTCCATAGAGAGAACGTAAGAGTTCTCTAGCATAGCATGGCCCGACATGGATGGTCGGGGACGTTACAGAAGGCGACACTCTTGGCTGATGCAGAGATCCCGTGAGATCGGAAGAGGTGCTTATATTTATGGGTTTATCTATGTGTGTTTATAATTGTCTGTAAATTTATGGGTATTTCCTGTATATGTTGCATGTATATATTTATTTTCATTTTAGTATGAATCTGTGAATTTACATAACATATTTTTCTGTCTACGTTTTTATATATATATGCTTTCGCAAGAGTTCTGTGCGCATACGTATTTTAATTACATGCAGTCCTTCAAAGAAAAATTTATGTGGCATAGATCAGTTAGATGTTGGGTATGTTACAGTATGTTCCATAGAGAGAACGTAAGAGTTCTCTAGCATAGCATGGCCCGACATGGATGGTCGGGGACGTTACAGAAGGCGACACTCTTGGCTGATGCAGAGATCCCGTCCTTGGTGAATCCACCCAATGGTGTACGGTTGTGGGTGTGTTGTGGTTGGAAATCCCAAGTGCTTCACGATCTCTTATGAAATGAGGTTCTTTTCGCTCCCACTATTGACAATGAAGTATAGCGGGGAACCCTTTACCCACAACTGGGAGTGGAAGAGACACTCCTCCTCCTCTAGATCTTTTGGTTCTTCCTTTTGGATCTTTGTGGTGGAAACAGTGGCGTTGGGATCCACAATGATAATATGCTTCCCTCTGTCATTCCCCTTATTGGGTTTTGATTCAATGTCGGAGCATGCATCTTATTCAGAAGCCCACATCTCGATCGCCAGTGACTGTTTGTCCTAACACTCACTTGTGTTGTGAGTGGAGCTCTTATGGAACTCACACCACTTTCCCATGTCCTTCTTCAACTTTGCGATGTTGTTCTTTGATTATGGATTTGGTAGGTTTTATTGAGACACCATGCCTTGGATTTTTCCTTTGTTCTGTGGCTTGGGGGCACCTTTCACTTGCCTTTGATTCGTAGATCCAAAGTCTCACTTCTTCTGTTTGAATTTCTGCTCAATCTTGGCAGCATATTAGTATGTCATACCAAGCGAGGACATGTCGAGGAGATCCATTTCCTCCTGAATGTATCTGTGCAGACAACTGCGGTACTTCAGCACCAAATGTTTCTCTGAATCTTTGATACCCAACTTT
>CBVK0101778951.1:0-11108 GCA_900067695.1 Picea abies | reverse complement strand
TTGATCATCTTGAAAATTTTCTTGAATATACTCATAACAACTTTCTTTTTCAAATTTATAATTAATAAGTTCATTTTCCTCATTATGAAAATCACTAAAGAAATTTATGCAAAAATCAGTTTCAACAATCATTTACATGTTTTTGATCTAAAATATGCATTTCTAACTCTTCCTGTTCATCTTCTTCTTTTTGATCTTCTGCATTCAAATCTTCATCTATGTGATCAAACAACATCCCACAAGCCCATAAATTGTTTTCAATTTCTTCAACATTTATAAACATTTGTTGCAAAGTGGAAGACTTCCTTTCTATGAGTAAAAATGTTAAATCATGATGATGTGCTAGTGCATAGTATACCTTAGCAACATTTTATGAAGGACGAATTTCAATAGGAAAATTGTTATAGAAATTTTCAAATCTTCTATTGAATTTCATAATTGTTTCATCATTCCTTCTTTTTGTAGCATAAAACTTAGAAATATGTTGATGGTGAGATTTCCTTTCAACCCATTTGTGCATGAAAATGTCATAAAATTCAATCCAAGTATTAATTGATTTAGCTGGTAAATTTCTAAACCATCTTTTCACTTTTCCTACTAATGAATGAATGAACATCCTCATCAAATCATATTCATACAAAATGTCTAAACAATATGTGAAATGTTCAAAGGTTTCCATGTGCCTTTTTGTTGTAACATCATATTCTCCATTCAATAAAGGAAGATATTTGAAAATTTTAGAATGTAACATCCTGCTCTTGCACGCACCCGATGTGACTTATTCTTGTGGACACTTGTGTGTAAGTGATCCGGTTCACTATATGATTGACTGATATGATTATGGAGCATGATGATGTTTGTGGATTTGATGATACGTTATTTATGATATTTATATCGACGGGTGCTATTGACTAGTTTCCTGAGTGTGCAGGACTTTGGACGTTTGAGGATGTCAATGGCATTGATGGATCTCCTTGGACTCCAGATCGAGTCAGGGAGCGGACGATTATGGTTTGAATGTTTTGATATTACATATGTGACACATGACTAGATATTATGATGTTGATTATTATCGCTAACATGTTTCGTTGATGGATGCAGGTTGATGATAGCTTGCTAACCAGACTCACATTAGGAGTAAAGGGGTCATGCATGACAACCAGAGATATTGAGGGAGAGGTGTGGCAGCAGCCCTGCCACAACCTACTAGCACTCTCGATGTGGCTCGAACTGTAGGTTAACAATTACCTAGTTCGAGATATCCACGTTGTTGTAAGCGAAGATTGTGACAGTCGCTCACAATGATTCTAAGGGGCGTGCAATAAGGCAGGGTCCTTATTCCTTAGAGGCCCTTAGTCTCCCACAAGGTCACCGAACGGAGTATTTACTCCAGGGGTTTGACGTCTACCAAAATCAGTCAAAAGGCGAGTGGCACCCTTGGATCACGTAGTGCGTCTTGAACGACACGTCGCGCAAATAAAATAGGAATGCAAGTGAGTGGCACCCTTGGAGCACGTAGTGCATCTTGAAGGGAACGTCGTGTTTTAACTCTGGCAAGTTAATAAACCTAGTACCTAGAAAACTATGCCTCCTTAGGACCTGGCCAGCCTTAAAATGAATGATAGTATGAGTACAGTTTAATAACTAATTTTTCCCTTAAAAATCGTCGCCAAGCCTAGTGAATTTAAAACCTAGGTCTAAGTAGAACTTGTGAAAAAAAAAAACTAAATGGACATGTAAGAAGAAGGTGGTAAATAAAATTCAAACATTAATAATTAAAGTAAAATTTTAATGAAGGATTAAATTATTAAAAGGGTAAATTGTTGTTTATGTATAAACTTGTTAATTCTGAACTTAGATAAAAAGGGGAACGTAAAGAAAACAAGAAACTTAAAGAAAAAGTGGAATGTCTAACTTAGTAGGGAATCTAGCCTTTAGAACTTTCTATTTGTGAACTCAACTAGGCTTTAAGTAAAACATCAATTATTTAAGAAATGTAAGGGAATAAAGGGACACCAAGGAGCGCTTTTAGGAATGCTTTTAGATGGGTGAGGGAAATAGGAAAATTTAATTAATTAATAAATTGATTTTCTGATGCAAGTAAGGGATTGGGTGACATGTGTATGGGGGAGTTTTATCCTAATTAAATTTAATAAAAAGAATATAAAGAGTTTTTTGGAAACTAATCACTAAGAAGAGTACCCCTAGTGTTGGCTGGGAGGTACCAGTGAGGTCTTCATGATTGGCAAGCGAAGGAGTGGGGCCAAGTCCAAGAGGATTTTGTCGGCAATATTAGACCGGGTCGACATCAGATCAACAATTATGATATTTAGTTATTGTTTTGTTTATATAATTATCTGTTAATTTTTAGCATGAAGAGAAGATAGTTAATTTCATATCAAAGTTCATGCATTCCAACAACTTAAATTAGTGATATGAATGATATGTAATCCTTTATGCAAAACAAAACTGTATTCTTAGTATGGTGAATTTAATTATTTGTTCAGTAAAATGCATTGAGTATAGATAGATGCCCGACATCATCGTCGATTGTGTCCAGAAGCTTGACGAATAACCATGGATGATGTATATAGCGTCGTGTCATTTTCTCTTGAGTTGTATTTCAGTCGGTCAAAATATATATTTAGTCTCCACAAATCAATGTCGAAACTGTCTTTTATTTGTACTGGATTGAAAGTTTGAATGATATGTGTGTAATTAAGGAGTCTCTGGACTAGTTGCCACTTGAAATTCTCATCGAGTTTTTGAAAAATATGTTAGTCTCCCTTCTATTGGTCCAGTCGTCGTTTATTTGTTTTCTTGTTGCTCTAATATTCCTTGTATTCTCTACTTTCTTTTCGGAACTTAACCCTTTGTTTTCTATTGGTAAATATTCCATGCTTGAGTTTAACAGTTTCGCTCAACGTTTTCCCAATTTTGCTCCGTTTTTCTCTTACTTTGTTGAGCGAATCTTCCTAGAAGTTTCACTTCATTTTCCTTTAAGAATCCCCGAGGATTTAGATATTTACCTCACTGCTATAGCTTTAATTACCTTCCTTGTCCATTTGTTACCAAGACATTTTCTCAATAGAATCCACACGAGTTCTCTCTTATGGAGTCACTATTTTCGTTGTGTTTACACTTCCTCTTGGTAGCTAAAATTTACTAAAAAATCTTGTTAATTACCACTCGTCCTTGTGCATAATTATCCCTGCGATTCACCCTCTGGGAGAATTAATCTTACCTCTGCGTTGCAGGTTTTTACTTTGTTTTACACATTTCACAGTGGAACTAATTTAATAAATCCTCGTAGTGTTCTAATTTATAAGTTATATCTAGAGTGTTTGTTGCTGGGAAATTATAGTTGGACATGTATGATCATTGTTGAATTGATAGACTTAGGTTTCTTTACAGTTGCAGTTTCATTTTTGTCGGTTTAAATTAATGGTGGGATGGGTATTTTTTTAACATGATGGCTGGGTATCTCAATGTGTAGAGTTCGTGCGCAGTCAAATCCTTGATACACAACGATTTGTTCTGCCACCTTTGAGAATTTTGGGCGCTAGATCCCTGAGACTTTCGTTGCTTGGTCATTATGGTTGGCATCTAATTTCGCCCAATTTAGAGTCCTCCCTGGTGTATTAACTCCCAAATTCATCTCTACATGGATGTGTCAATCACTTGTCCAGTGAACTGCATCCTCATCCCTGTGTTTCGTTTTCTGTATTAAATTGTCCTCATTGGGATTGGCCACGCATTTTTCCCTTGGTTGTCTCTGTGTTTCCAATAACTGGACTGCGTTTTCCTTAACCTATCTCTGCTTTTTTCCTTAATGCGCAGTGCATTTCCTCTCCCTTGGCGTCTTCCTCTTTTACTAGTGTGCCTTCCACCTGGAATTTTTATGGCTAAAATCGAGGTTTAGAAACTTAACTTGGCCTGAAATTCAATCGTTGTACAAGATGAGCTAGCGAATGATTTATTCTATCCAATTTACTTTATAAAATAATTGACATGATTTCCATATTTACCAAGTTTCTCCTTAGCACTCACATCCTTAACTTTCAGAGTTATCTAGGAAGCCAGGTAAGATCTCTTGATGCGATTACTTAGTTGATTTCTGAATCGGCTCAAACCCCGTTATTTAGTGGGCATTATTTTTCTTATTCCATCTTAGGACTCGAACTGAAGTCCATCCATTACAACGTTATCTTCCTTCTGCCATTGTACTATGATGAGGGTCTTTCCTCCTCCAACCCATCGGGTTGTTGAAGGCACCCTTTTTTCAATTTAATACTTTTTAGTTGGGAAACCTACTTCATCATCCTCTAGTTGGTCCCTTTTCAAATTATGCATAACAGTTAGGTTATTGATAAGTTTTAGACCTTGTACATTTTGTTAGAATAACGATTGAAGTTTTCGCCATGATTTGTGGATAGTACCCTAGCACATTGATTTGCGATGTCTTGAGTGTTGTAGTTAGCATTGATTGTGCACAGTCGATTGTATGTATTAAATGATGATTGTAGTTGGGCTACTTGCGCTTATAGTTTCTTATGTCATGTATGCTCGTTAAATATTAGACTTGGGCATAAATAAAAGTAATAATAATATATTTTCCTTGCGTCTTTGATTTAGCTGTGATGATTTTAGATGATTTAGCATATGATTTTCATCACATGTGATAGATTTAGATCTTGGGACTTCTTGCACATTGAATCTAATGTAAGGTATGATGGTTAGATTTAAAATTACCATGCAGATGTATTTCTATCATCAATGATAGTTATAGATTTTTGGACACTCACGCATTGAGTTTTATGTAAAATGATGGTATTAGGCTTTAGTATTCTAGTGCCTAATGGAATTTTTATTGGCAAATGATTTCTTTGTGTTGGGACTTGTGCCTTGCAATTAACTGATTTATGCTTTCGCCTTGGTTGTATTATGGTATTGCGTTATGTGAACAAATTACCCTTGTGCCTTGATTAATCGATGTTAGGATTGATGGATTGTTGTGATTCATGATCGTTGATGATGTGAACTAGCTTAGTTGGCTTGCACTTGATTGTCAGCCTTGTGTTATATTTGTTTCTAATGCATTAATAATGTTTGTTATTGTACATGAATGATGTGTCATTGATGTCATTGTCTATTGTGATGTTGATTTCCTAACACAGCTTTAAAAAAAAAAAATCTTATTGGACGACGCTTTTGGTTTTCATAATGACAGGGTTGTTACATATGGTATAAGAGCGGGTTCAACCCTGTGACTATGGATAGACACAAATTCCACTAATTTAAGACCTTGCTTTATACTCAACGCTAATTTAATTATAAACATATCCTTGCGGTAATCATAGTTAGAGAACATCGAAGAGATTCGCGATGCGGTGCTAGGCGAGGAGGCATGATGCCTCCAGTAGCAAACATGCCAGAGGGATTCAACCCCCAAGGAGAGGAACAAGTCTTGAGCATGAGCAGATTTTTGTGCGAGAGGTGTTTGGGTCTCACAGGGTCCTTCGAGAGAAATGTCAGAGGCCTTGACTAACCCGTCTGTGCTGAGATAAGGCCAGGGCGCCTGTACCCCTAAGGGTCCACAACGCATCCTAGCCAGTACTGGTCACATTCACAAAAAACTATATAATATTAATTGCTCAAGTTCATGAGTGCCACAGATGGATCAGTTGTTGAGGCACGGCTAGATATCAAGGCGATGTGCTTCACGCTTCATGGTTACAACCTCCACCACAAAGGTCCATGTAGGCGGTATTAAACTAAAGGGGAGTGCTCTTCTTGAAAGGAAGATGCTCCTACCTCAGGTAAACATGGTCGTCAAAGGCGTTTTAGGGGAACGGTTCCAGGAGAAGTAATTTATAGAGGAATTCATTGAGTGCCAACTCGATGAGTTCAGTGCCTTACGACATGGTGGTCATACGATGTCAGATTATGAGACCAGAATTATGGAGCTATTTCAGTATTCCCTACATCTGAACATGAAGAAGCCAGGGATTAGAAAGTTTATGACCGACCTTAAATCCAACTTTATTGTGAAGGTGAGGATCTAATGCCTCAGACGTTGCACGATGCAGTCTAGTAGGCCTCTTAATATAAGGAATATTTGACTGTGGGAGTCCAGGCAGGACTCCTATAAGACCGTCTGTACTGAAAACCTCTGGTGAAAAACAACATCAGACATTGGACAGAACAGACATCTTGGTATCGATTTACGTCTACAGGACCCTTTTTCACGACACTTTGATGATAACTTCCGCAGTGGACGGCTCCCTACATGGGACCACCGCATCCGTGACAACACCACTAGTAGTCACCGTTTAGGCTTGTCAGCAGAAAAAACCTAAATCTTAGGTTGGTGCGCCAACAACCTCTATTCTGAGGCTAGGAGTACTGGACTGGAGGAGGGCGATGGACATGTGGAGAGTCACCTTACTAGCAAGACTCTCTGGTTGAAGGGGCCAAAGTGGCCGAGTCAACAAGGCACATTATCATGGAGAATATGGGAAAGGCCCATAGGATTCATGACCATAGTAAATAACCTCTAGGATGAGCACCAGTCCACTGTGCTCGAGGCGTCAGGTGGCATATCCAATCGAACTGTTAGTATTTGTTAGACCCCGATAGTATGGAGAGATCTAATTCTAGTACCACATTGAAGGGATTTGGGTAAGGGCTTCGATAGGATGAGCTTAGATTCATCAGTGTGGCTTCGGGTACCAACCAGATGGTTGGGGGAAGGGGTATGAACTATCGCTTTAAACTAGGGATAGTGTATAGAATTATGACCTATGTCATAATATTAAGATCTTTGACGACATGATAAGTATGGACTTGTGGGAATCGCATGATCTGATACTCAACAGTGAGATGAGGTGGTTGAGTTGGACCGACAATGAAGGACAAAGAAGTTTGATTGTAGGATGAAAACGGGGAGTATCCCTGAGGTTCATTTCTTCCCTACCTCTACAAGAGAGAAAGAGGAAGGATGCAACTTATAGGAATACTTAGCGCTAAACATCAAGGACATGGAGGAAGGATGCAACTTATAGGAATACTTAGCGCTAAACATCAAGGACATGGTGGGAGGATTAGAATACCTTCCAGTAGTATGAGAGTTTGCGAATGTGATTCCTAGAAGAATTACTAGGTGTTTCTCTTGAATCCAATATGGAATTTTCCATTTACTTAGAACCTGGAACTCAACCGATGGCAAGAAAGCCTTATCAAAGGTCAAACCCTGAGTATTAGGAGTTGAAAGCCTAGCTAAAGGAGTTGCTAGACCTAGGACTTATATGTCCAAGTGTATCACCTTGGGGTTCTACCGTTAATTTCATATGGAAGAAGGATGGGTCGTGGAGACTCTGCTTGACTGCCATCGAGTATTCCTGGACGAAATTTTGATATTCTCAGATGATCAAAGATGAAGATGAACTTTTACGCTTGGTACTATATGTAGTGATATAACGTTATGGGAAGAGGTCACAATTATATAAAGGATTCTTTTCTTAGGGAATGTTATCTCCGATGAAGGTATCATTGTGGATCCAATGAAGGTAGAGGCTATTATGGATCCGATGAAGGTATCATTGTGGATCCAATGAAGGTAGAGGCTATTATGGAGTGGTATGCACCGACGAGTGTCCCAGAAGTTCATAGCTTCATGGGTTTAGCGAGATATTATCGACGGTTTGTTGAGGATTCTTCAAAGATAACCAGTTCTATTACATAATTGCAGAAGAAGAACAAGAAGTTTGTGTGGACCGAGAAATGCCTAGAATCATTTGAAGGCTCAAGGAGGTGTTGATGATAGAGCCAATACTAAAATTCCCTGGCGTGGATGAGGGTTTCTTGGTGTGCGCTGATGCATCCAAGGAAGGCTTAGATGGAGTCTTGAGTCAAGATGGTCGAGTGATCGCCTACATCTCGAGGAAGTTAAGGAAGCATGAGGATAACTATGTGACGCACGACTTGGAGTGGTTAGCCATCGTGTATGGCTTGAGAGTGTGGAGACAATACCTAATTGGACGAAAATTTGAACTAAAAATGGACCACGGTGGTTTAGAATACCTTTTTATGCAAAATGTCTTCAACGCACGGCAAGGGCGTTGGTAAAAACTATTTATCAATTACAAATTGATATTTCATACTTAAAAGGAACAATGAACGGAGTGGAAGATGCGTTGAGTCAGATACCACACATATTTTCAGTGATACATCTTCAAACGAATCTATGTGAAAGGATTCTAACTGCAGCACGATGCTCACTGGTATAGAGAGGGTAAGGAATTTTTTGGATAAGACACCATGTTGGTACCAAAATTGAGGGTTATGTTGTGGACAACAACGGACCTTTGAGATATAATAACTAGATTTAATTACCTCCCAATAACCATTTGAGAAGTTTGGATCTTATGCGAAGCTCATAGAGCACTGTACATGGCTCATCCACGAGTCATGAAGATCAAGACTGACCTAAATCCCTCATTCTTCTAGAAGGGATAAAGGAGGACATTGTAAACCACATGGCGATCGGTCTAGAAGGTCGGCAAGTAAAGGTTGAACTTATACATCCGAAAGGATTCCTATGACCACCCGCTATTCCATAATCGAAATGAGAGGTCATTTCAATGGAATTCTTTAGGGAAATTGTCGTTGAAGGGAAGGAGGCACGACTCAATTTTCGTGATAGTTGACACTCTGACAAAGAGTTTGCATTTTGACCCTGTGTGTATGATGCATCAAACAACAGGTATAACTAGATTTGTATGAACAAGATATTGAGATTGTTAGGCGTACCAAAGGAATCTTATCTGATAAAGGAATCAATGATTGCTAGACGATTGCGACTAGTTCCCAAGAGGCCTTGGGAACACCACTGAACCTTAGTAAATTGTGTCACCCTGATATAGAAAGGATAGCCAAAGGAACAAACCAATTTTTGGAAGGTTGTGATGTGTGTGTGTATGTTGGACCAACAAAAACTTCGGGAATAGTTATGGCTGTTGGTCGAGTTTCCATGCAACAACAGCCATCAAAGCACCATTAATATGGAACCATTTGAGTTCTTGATGGGAAACTATGTCAGATGGCTTGGAGATGGGATCAACTTAAGGATGGGGTCCTGTTAGGACCAAAAGCAATCCAAGAAATAGAAGGAACCTTTTCAAACGATGTGAAAGGGGATGGAAGAAGCACAAGATTGACAAAAGGGTTTTCTGATGGGCATTGCATCAACCATAAATATGAAGGGCCTAACGAATAGTTGTGCTTCATTATTTGAGGCGTTGCACAATGTTTATCTTGTATCCATGTGCAAATTTAGGTCAATGATCCTATGCATGAGATTGACTGAGTTCTTGGAGGATGTTGGGCGAGGGTGCACTCACGACAAGGTCAATCCGCTTTCTGGACCATCTCATTCAACAACTAGGACATCAAACTATCGATTAGGTATATGTCCAGTAGGACAATTATGGTCCACCCTCAACTACCTGGGAGGATGCATATGACATGCGTCCATAGTTGCCATTTTTTTTTATGACTAGACCCTTAGATATTGTCAGATACTTCATTTTTGCACTTGTGTACTCTTAAACTTTGGGACAAAGTTTTAAAAAAGAGGGGGTGTATGTAACATTCCACTCTTGCACACACTTTTGATGTGACTTATTCTTTAAGGACACTTGCATGCAAGTGATCGAGTTCATTATATGAGTGATTTATTGGCTTATGGATTCTGATGATGATATTATGATTTACGATGTTCTGTTATCTTATTATGTATAGACAGGTGCCATTGACTTGTTTCTCTTGAGTGTGAAGAACTCATGATAGGTTGAGGATGTCGACGACATTGATGGACCTCCTTGGAATTTGGATCGAGTCAGGGAGTGGACTGTTTAAGGTTTGCATATTTTTTTTATTGCATAGGAGACATATGACTTATATAATATGATGTTTTTTATGGATCACTGACATGTTTATTGATGGATGCAAGTTGATGATAGCTTTCCAATCATACTCACATTTGGAGTATAAGGGTCATGCATGACAACCGGATTTATTGAGGGAGAGGTGTGGCAGTAGCCCTGGGACAACCTACTAACAGTCCCATCGTGGCTCGAACTATAGGTTAACAATTACCTAGTTCGAGAGATCCATGATGTCGTGAGGGAAGATTGTGACAATCTCTCACAATGATTCTAAGGGGCATGCAATAAGGAAGGGTACTTATTCGTCAGAGGCCCTTAGTCTCTCACAAGGTCACCTGATGGAGTATTGACTCTAGGGGTTTGAATTCTACCAAAATTACTCAAAAGGCGAGTGGCACCCTTGGAGCATGTACTTCTTCTTAAAGGGCATGTCACGCAAATAAAACATGAATGCAAGCAAGTGGAACCCTTGGAGAACGTACTGTGTCTTGAAGAGCACGTCGCGATTTTAACTCTAGAAAGTTAATAAATCTAGTACCTAAAAAAGTATGCCTCAGGACCTGGTCGTCCTTAAAATGAATGATGGTATGAGTATAGTTTAATAACTAATTTTTCCCTTAAAAATCGTCGCCAAGCCTAGTGAATTTAAAACCCAGGTCTAGGTAGAACATGTGAAAAAAAAAATGGACATGTAAGGAGAAGGTGGTAAAGAAAATTCAAACATTAATAATTAAAGTAAAATTTTAATGAATGATTAAATTATTAAAAGGGTAAATTGTGGTTTATGTCTAAACTTGCTAATTTTGAACTTAGATAAAAAGAGGAACTTAAAGAAAATGGGAAACTTAAAGAAAAAGAGGAATGTTTAACTTTGTTGGGAATCTAGCCTTTGGAACTTTCTATTTGTAAACTCAACTAGGCTTTAAGTAAGGTGTCAGTTATTTAAGAAATGTAAGGGAATAAAGGGACACCAACATAAATGATTTTAGGGGCTAAATTTCACAAATGGGCTAATTTTCCACGGTTTTTTCCAAAAAAAGATTCACCAATTTCCATTTTTTCTAATAATAATTTGCCCAAATTCCACAGAATAAAATTATTTTACCTTAAATTCGCCAAAATTTTATAGAAACTATATAAAATCCTTAGAAATTTGAATAT
>CBVK0101778945.1:0-10771 GCA_900067695.1 Picea abies | reverse complement strand
TAAATTACAACTAATGGCCTAATCCGACATAAATAAAATAGCATTACTAATCTAATATGCCCCAATTAAGGGGTAATGAGCCAATATTAGGGCTTAACAAATACACAATGGATCCACGTATCAGAATCAAATCAAAGGATATCTGGAGCCAATTAGGTTAAAAAATTTATCCTATGTAAGTACTGATGTGACTGATGGTGGTACAATCAATACATTTTGGGTAGGAGCATAAAATATGTGATGCTCATACTTCACCCAAGGTCTTCAAGAAAACTTGTCGTGGTACGTGTCTACACTATGCGAATAAATGTGTTGAATCGTAACATAATAAGATACCATTTGATTATCATTCATTTATGTATACCATTAAAAAATGAGAGACAACCCAACAATGATGATAATGGGAGCCAAGGAACCTAGTACAATCTAAGAAGTGTGAATAAAGGAGTTGATTTCAAACACTTCATAGGATATATCGATCATGGGAAATTGATGTATTCCCATTGTCAATAGAGAGGGAACCTTCCACTAAAGAGTACAATCCCCAAGGTACTAAAAATGACTCTACATCCCTCTCCAATAGAATATGTGTTGAATTCGATAGGAAGCGATGTGCTAGAAGGAAGGAATTAAGGAATCCTTTGTCATCCATCATGAGGAGTAGCATAAGGCCAAATATTTGGAAGGACTTGGATGAAATATTTTAAGGATCAAATCGAGGTACAACTCCAGAATGCACCATATGGAATAACGCTTGAAAAAGACTCTCTGAATAGTATAAAATAATGAAGATGATTGACGAGGACAAGCAATCCACTAGTGGGTTCAAATGGAAACCAAGGTACTACACAAATACCTATGTGTGATAAAGGTTGTTGATGTCAAACATAATGGAAACCACTTAGTTAGTGACCAATGATGGTTTTTCATCTGTTCAGTGCAAGGTCACCTATCAATAATGTAAATATTCCTCAGGTTCAGCTCTACGTCATACTCTCAAAGAGATGAGTCGTTGTTGGTAAGAGCAGATCCACCAATAAGAATTCAATGAGGACTTTTTATACTAGCATGAGTGAGATACAAAGATACTTGTGAAATTGAGAAGTACTTAACTAACAATAGAATTCCAACTCGAAAAGTGAATGATTTCTTTAGAATGGTTGACTCAAGCTAAGACTTAACTTGAAAAAAATAATGGCACATTATGTGACCAAGGCAACACAAGATTTAGGAATTGACATAAGTTTGTTATGTAAGAGGCATCAACAAACTCTCCATAGTAACTCGAAGAGTGACCAGTCAAAGGTGTACCAACTCTATGTAACGGGTATAATTTCCTATGGCCATACTAAACCCAAAAATAGTGACACATTGAATCAAATATTGGGTTTTTCTCAAGGGCAATAGAACTGCTACCAAACAAAGAAATCAACAATTTCCCCCCTCTTTTTTTTTGTATAATATTTTTGTCTTTTTCATATTATTAAAGCCTGGAAAATAATAGAAGAATGCTATATTAAAATGGAGGAAATGAGTGTCACGAGCAAGAAAAATAGTTCCATAGTGCAAGGAACATACCTATGTTGAATACAAAGAAGCATGTGTAGGATAAATACTCTTAGGGGAATGTCTCCTCCAGAGGTAAAAGGTATCGAGTCTCAAAGGTATAGTATTTGAAGGATATCATTTTATCGAGCATGCATATAAAAGTGGCTATATAAAAACAACATGAATACGACATTACAAGTGGAAAGTGCAAGTGGTCAATATGAAATGTAGGTACAACTCTACACATAAATGAGAGAGCCCCATGGGGTATTAGCTAGGAAAATATTAATAATAATATATGAAGCTTCAACCCAAAGTCATGGAAGGATTAAACAGGGCTCTCGATCCTATGAAAGTATTTCAGAATGGGTGCCAAATTGTGAGCAAGGTTTTAACAAAGGCACCCATGAATGGTAGGCTCTACCATTTGAATTACAACACTTCTAAACAACAAAAAAATTTATGTATCGGAACTCAGTGGGGTTGATCCTAAGGAAAAAAGAAACAAGAAAATGGATAATGTAAAAATGCATGAAGGGGAAAATCTAACCTAGATGCCATTTTAAATATCATTACCTATCAGAAATGATCGACATGGAAGAAAAGGTACCAACATAAATGTTCTCAAAGTCCTGTATATAATACCAAACACACTCACTAAGAATTTAATAAATCAAATATAGAAAACTTTGATAAAAACAAGTGAAATGGTATATGGAACTTGGAAACAAGAATCCATAAAATTACAATATGTAAAGAGAAACACACGTCTTGGCTCCTTATCCATAGTAGTTCTCTAGGTAGAGGGAATTGTCAGGCTTAGGCCAAGGTTTTTTTCATTAACCAACCTATACAGTTTCTAGTTCATGAAGAGGTCGAAAATACATAATGATAACTTCAAGGATAGCCTCATCTAAAGGAAATTAAACATCTGTGAAAATGGATATTGAAATAATACAAATACGAGGGCTCAAGGTCTTAAAAATAATAATATTATAATCAAGAGGAAATGACAGACCACTCTGGCCAAAAGGGGAAAGCAAAGGCCTACATGCCCCTATTGTATACAACACCTTATCAGTTGTCAAGACCTTGTCTCAAGAAGGTGAACATGACTGTAAATATCATTTTTCAGAAGGAATTGAACACCAATGATATAACACCACTTAAATCACCCCTCGTGGGGTAGATATTACACATCAAAATTTCACACTTGAGTTTCACATCCTAAGTGTCGCAAGTGTTGCAAAGTGGGATATGCACCTTGTTAAGTGTCACATGCACTATCGAAAGTGTTGTATGCACCTTACCTAGTTTCGCATTCAATTTTTTGAGTGTGACATCTATTTGAAACCATTGAAGACATTTTCCATGACCCCTAACTCATATTGGAGGAGGAAACCCATCATTTCAAGGTCAAAACAAACCTTTTTCTCGGAAAAATTGACCATGTTTTGGGCATTTATGAAGGGTGGCACCCCCCTGACCATGATTTGGGAGTACCAACTCATCCAATGGCACCCCCCTTTCCATGTTAGGGGAGTTCCACCATAGAATATGACACCCTATGTTCAACTAAGGGGGAGTGTTCATCTTGTTAAAGGGAAAAGGTGGATTCCCCACCTTATTCTATGGGCCAACTCTCTTGGGATGAGGTTGGTTATGTTTGACCCCCATTCTATGGACTCACCTTAGGATATGATACAAACCTTGAGGAGCCATATCCTCAACCATATCCTTCATTTTCTCATTGTGGTTGTGCCCCTCAAACCTATATATTGAAGGTATTTCCAAGGTGAAGGGGGAAGAAATTAGTAAAGCATCATCATTTTGATCTTCATTCATTTCTGAAATGGTTGGATGAGGAGATCTTGGAGAGGTTTATGTAGCATCAATTGTGGTCTGTAAGTATCTTCTTATTAGTACTCATTCAATATATAATTGGCCTATTTCCTTCAAGTCTATGTCTTGTTACATGTGCTTATTTATTATTGCTCTAATATTCATAGATAGACTTGTTTGATCTAATCAAGTAGAGTAGGAGATAGTTTTTCCTCTTTGTTTTATATTTCATATATTAGTTTTTTCTAGGGGGTTTGAGGATCAAGCTCCAAGGATTGGAAGCAACGAGGACAAGCATCAAAAAACATACATCATATCCTTTATCTCCTTCTCGATTTGATTGTTCGAGATATGTTTAAAGGTATGTTAGTGTCCAATTGTACTCTTTCTATCTTGGTATAGGAGTCTATAAATCCAAGGGAATTTTCACATGTAGGAATGAGGAATATTCCGTAACAAAAAAATGACGACTCCCCTGGGGATCAACTTTGACTAGTCTTTCCTTTGATCATCTAAATCATTTTCATATAATTAGATCTTATTTGATGCTTGTTTCTGATCTATTTCCCCTTCCCTCTTCCTCATTGAATATTTTACAGAGCCATTTTTGTATTTGTTGTTGATTCTGAGCTTATTAGAAGCCATTTTTGAACTTTTCTAGTAGTGGCACTTCCCTTTAGTTCACACTAGACCACCATTAGCCCAATAGGCGCTACATTGTAGTGCATACAGAGGCACCATTAGCTGACTGAAGCTTCCCCAGAGACTCATAGGGGGCATCATTCTCTTAAATAACACTCTGTATCCTTGAGAAAAAGGGAACCAATGTCCCTTCTCAGGATTTTTTTTCTCTTTTTTCCTACTTTTTCTCAGTCTTCTTTTCAGAGGTTTTTTTCCCAGTGACTTCTGATTGTATTTGATATTGTTTTTCTGAGAATTTTTCACTATCACTCAATATGTTTCTTATTTGATATTGAAAATGATCTCCTATTTGTGATCCCCTTGGGTTAACAAGATCCCTTGGTTCATCCTACCTTTGAGTTCTCTTATTTGATATTGTTTTTCTGAGAATTTTTCACTATCACTCAATATGTTTCTTATTTGATATTGAAAATGATCTCCTATTTGTGATCCCCTTGGGTTAACAAGATCCCTTGGTTCATCCTACCTTTGAGTTTTTTAATCTTTGTCTTGCAAAGCTTTCATATTGCTTGATTGTTTAGGCGTTTTCATCAACTAAGGTTTGAAAATGTTGTTTGGTATTGATCCCTTTTGTCTTGGTTGAAACATCTCACTTTTCTGGATGATTAGGAATCTCTTGTTTTCCACAACCTAGTCTTTAACATTATTTCTTGTTGATCATGTTTTGAGGGTTTGAATGAGTGTTTGTATTATTTCTTTTTTTTCATATTGGAGTTCTTTATTGAACATGTTATCCCCTACTTGTTTTCTTTCAGATATCTTCATTTTGAGTGCTCTTCGTTTGATTACTTTATTTCCTTATATTTCTTTGTATCATACATAGATGTATTTCATTCCATTTGAAAGTTAAGAAGTGAAAAAGTTTGCATATTTCCTTATTTCATTCCATTTGAAAGTTAAGAAGTGAAAAAGTTTGCATATTTCCTTACATACATAATCAAATGAAGAAAATTTTGCATTATTTAGGAATTTTGTTTTGGTATATGTTTGAAGAGCTATTTTTTCATGCACATTTCGGTTTTCAGAAACATTTTCTTAGTATTTTGGCATCATCTTGATCCCAGAAATTGAAATTTGCATAGTTTTGAGTACTTTCTTGTGTTAATAAGAGTAGAACTCTTCTCCCTTCCATACATAGAATTCATCGTAAAGAACGAACTGCATCTCATTGTTTTCATTCTACTGGAGTCAAGTATCTCTCATATCATCGGTTTCATCTCCATGAACCATTTGAGTAAAATCCATTAAAACAAAACACATGCTAATAAAATAAACTAGAACATTTTTTGTTTTTAGGACACCAACAATTGCACAAGATTAGGGTATTTGGACTAGGAAAAGTGAGTAAAGTTTCCAAGACTACTAAACAGATTGTAGAGTAGTAAAGAGTGAAAAAATACAAATTTCATATAAGAATAGCCAGGAACCCCCTCTCACATAGGTGATAAACATGAGGTCGTGTGTAGGAGAGAATCATAGACCACCCCTCCAATGTTTGACCAATCGTAGAAAAGAAATCATATACTGGGTTTTTTCCTGAAGTGTCACAGATTCATTTGGTCTCATACTTTGTGATTCAGGATCTTTTGGAGTCTACGGGTCAAATTTTCCTTAGTTATTTGGAATAATTTCATAGTTTCATATGGTTCCCATACGTTCGGTCCCGACTGTCGACTATACCCACTTGGAAGTTGACTATGAGTTGGTATCCTTAGTGTTCTTCCCTAGTTATCTATATAGGTGATTGTGGGGGAATTCCCACAATATCTGGGGAAGATGTTGTATCACATTATCAGTGCCTTTGGAGGGTGATCCCACAAAAGAGAGAATTGCTTGAACCGATAAGGGATTTTACATGGAGGTCAGCGTAACTACTTCTCACTTCTTTGTTGGTGGTTTGATATCTTGTCTTTGGAAGATCCTTGAGCCTATTTTTGCTGGGTTGATTAGTTTTAGTTTTCATAGGAGTGTGTTTCTTTGAATTTTTTAGTCGGCCTTAGGATCCTGACATTCAGGGATCTCAACACAATGTTTATTATGAATGAATGATAGCATATCAAACTTATGAAAATGGGAGAATCGCTCCTAGAAGTGGCCAAAATGTTGAAGAACCAGTCACAACCTTTCTAGAAATCCTTACATATTACGAGAATCCTCTTTTTACTGATCAACTTTCCCTACTACTCACTGATCCACCATCCAAGAGATATCATGTTTATTCTTATTAATCTTATCGATTTCTGCCTAGTTTGACCACTACACAATTTATTGGCGTGAACCATTCTTATTTTTGTTTTCTTGAAAGACTTGGGAATTTATCTTTTTCCAAAACTCTTGTAATTGATATTGTTGGTGCTTCTTCTTTACTGGAAACATAGATGACCCAGGTAACCTTGAATCAACCATTTGTGAATACATCTCCCTTCGCACATGGGTTAGGTAATATTATGCTTCACTATTTCCACACATGCACACACCAAGTGCTTGAATTTTTCGTTTCATTGGTCCCATGGAGAGCAATAAATTCATTCACACAACCGTGATTACACAGGCTACTCATCCTCCATCTCATTCATACATCACATATTATTACACCCTACATTGGAGGTCAATCTCTAATGGAAGGCCAACCTTCAGCTAGGGGGAAACCTTCAGTTGCAAGGAAATGTTTCACTGGGGGGAAACCTACGTGGTTGCAATATCAATAAGCCTGGGGGAACATTACTCTTGCAATTCCTTCTATCCCTACTACCACCGACCTATATCCTGGAAAACCATTTCTAGGATTTTCTAACCCTTTGTGGGGCAAACCCAATCCGGTGGGCGTTCCTCTACAAGGAACATTTCCCTATCAATATATAAACCCCACGATTTCAACATAAAAATACCTTCAATGATCCTACATGGGGGAATGGTTAGGTTAGTATCCATATGTAGTAGGTGCATCTATTTAGTCACAGTACATGGGTGGAAAACTAGGACAACCACCTTTCATGGGTGAATAACCTGGGAAGCCACCGTATATGGGAGGAACATCTATTTTTTCCATCTCCTCATAACTTGGATATGGTCCTACCAATGTTCCCATGCAATATGGTTAGCACCAATATCCACAGGGTAACTGACAACTTCCATTCTAGGAAACATTGGATCTTCTATATCTCTCACATTTGACAAATGATCCTATTTAACATGCCTTGTTTTGGCCCACCATCCCTGCCAAATTACTATTCGACATCTCGAATTTGGACGGGGAAAATGAGGAAGATCCTAAAAATCATGTTCTGACCTTCGATTTATGGTGTTGTTCCAACTCTTTGATTGAAAATTCCATCCATCCAACACTCTTTCAAAGAACTCTTATGGGCACAGCATCAAAATGATATATTGAGATGCCACATAACTCCTTTGTCGACTTTAATTCTCTTCCCCTAGATTTCATGATGCATTTTAAGTTACTTGTATGGTACAATATCGATACAAAACTTTTGAACTCACTCCAACAATCCCATTCCACCCACATATCCGAACGTATCCATGAGTGGAGATGATGGAGATGGTTGATTAAGGCTCCAATTTTGGACCAACATGTCACAGATTCATTTACAAAGTTGTTCTTTCCTCCCATTTCACGTGATACTGCTATGGGAAATTTTGTTACTGAGGAGGAGGCTATCATCCGTGCATAGTATTTGGAATTTTTTTATTCCCATTTCGACATACTTTAAGATCTGATCCCTAATGCTCCTCATCTGTCTAACAATCCAACAAAACCTACTCTGGAACCAAGTTCCATTTTAGACACAAAAAATACTTCCTCTCCTTCTCAAACTTCCAAGGTGAATACATTCCAATCCACTTCATCTCAACAATGATGATATAAGAAGAAAAAAAATGGTAAATCCAAGAAATCTTCTAATGAGAAGGACAATCCTAAAACTGTTAATACTCAATCAGACAGGAAGGCTAAGTATCCTTTCATGATTTGTGAGGAAAACCATTGCACGAAATACCTCCCTCATCGTGAGGATTTCATTAAATTTACAAAGCGTACCTGCCAACTGATTCAACAAAAACATTTGGTTGCGCAAAATCTGGCCCCTCCGCAAGGGGGTAACACAGGTCATTCCCAACATGGGGATGCTTCCATGAACGCGTCTGATATGTATATGTTTGAATCGGTTAATGTAACAACTCGAGAAAATACTTATGACACTAATCTAAGTGACCATGAGACTGGAAAGGATATATATCCCCCTCTCCATTTGAATCTATTTACATTTAATCTATACTATTTGAAGGAGAGACTCTCAGACCACCTAGCATTCCAATTTCAAATTTTGGGTGGTGGAAAGAACATCTATCACACTATTTTCGACAAGGAGGCCTCCACCTATGTCATTCATTTGTATTTTTGGAGATCCCTTGATTCTCCCAAACTTACCCTCTCTCCTACACCCTTGAAAGTGTTTGATGGACATGGTTTACAACCTCATAGACTCTTTCTATATTTTTCTATGATGTTGAAGGGTAAGACCATTTCGGTCGATATTGAAGTGGTTGATAAACCCCTAGACTAAAATTAGATACTTGGTCATATTTGGTTCTATGTGATGACTGCCATTGCATATTCAGTGTTTTGTATTTTACAATTTCCACATCAAGGAAAAATTTGCATTGTTGACCAACTCAACTATACAACTCCAGATCACCACAATGGTACGATGAATAATATCCAATTTCTAAGAAAATTAGTAGTTATTCTTAAGGATTCCTCTCCCATAAAGATTATTCCTTTTCCCACTCCAGTGACCTTGAAGGTTATCACACTAAATATTATTTTAACTCAGGTGAAACAATCCCTAGAATCATTTTATCCATTGGTAGTATCGGGTCGTAACGAGCGTAGTTATTTTCTTTTGTCAAGCTCATTAAAAAATGAAATAGATGCCTACAAGCATAGTTCATCATCTCTATCAAGCTCGTTAAAAATGAAATAGACCCCCCTCCATCCAAATCAAGACTCGTTATGGATCAAATATTTCAACCTTCTTTTCCTCTGCCTAGTGAAAATTTTCCCATTAGTAACCAGACGTCTAAACGAGGAAAGAAGAAGATTCGTAAGAGAAAATGACACTTGGGGGACAGGTCTCTAGCCTAAGGAAATCATGATGGAGTGAAGCCACTAGATTCTATCACACAATATGGGGGTAAAATACCTCTAGAGAGACACACTACTAGGAGTGATCCTTGATTGGGGGTCGTTCCCATTGTAACATAGTAGTTTTTTTTAAACGAGCTTAGTATTTGTTCTTTCTCGTGCTCGTAAATACATGAGAATAGGTTATTGATCTCATTCTTTGTTATTTCTTGTGAAAGTTAATACATGAGAATAGGTTACTGATTATACTTTTATCTCTTTCTCAGACTTGTAAAATACCTACAAAAAATGAACTCTTTGGATTCTCCTTTAATCTCTTTTCAGACTCCCTAAACATGAAAATATTCTCAAGTGAGCTTGATTTCTTTCACACTCATTAAAAGGTTTGAAAGGGAATCTTTCTAGTGATAGGTTATCTCTTTTTTTAGCCTTGTGAGACTAATTACGAAAAAGGAATACTCTAGTCAAGAATGATTAGAAGAGTTCTCCCTTGTATTGTCTTACACATTTTTGGGTTTGAGAGACTAAATTTACAAAAGACTTCATCCATGGAGTCATATTTAAGTTCTTTTCAGACCCTCTAAACATGAAAAACCATCGATTTTACCTTCTTTGGGCTCGTAAAACTATGCATCAAAGGACCTATGTGAGTCCAATATCTAGGACCCATACTGGACTGAATCTTTACTTCTCCAGGTTCATTAAACATGTCAAGAGGGACTTACCAAAGGTGAGTTATATAAAGCATTTTTTATCCTCCTCAAGTTCGTTAAACAAGAAAAAGGTACTCATCTATCTGGATGGGGGAATTTTTTAAGCAAGTGGATAAAGTTTTTTGGAATCCATTATGATAGTTATTGTCACCCATGAACATGGCACCTATTTTCATCTCATCTTATAGTTGGGTAATCTTCTTGTATCTAGGTCATACCAATTCCATGTGTCATCCAACTTTTTCATCCAAGTCAAAGATTGATCTTATTGTCGTCATATTATGTTCTTGGTACATGTCGAGTCAATGTTGCCAAGTCAATTTTCATGCTTCATAGTGTTCAATGGAAGTTTCACTTCAAACCATTCATCTTCAGTATTACCGATTTCCATTTCCTATCTCAGTCCATACTCATTTTATCCACCATCTCACATCAATTTCCTGTGTCAGTTTTATGTCGATGATGGGGGATACATCAAGCACCTCCTTTGACGAGTCTTTTCCTATCAACTTCAATACATTATCTGATAATTAGATTTAGAAACCAGTTAGTACCTTGGGACCTGCATGCCTTAATGACATCCCTCCTTGCTTTCGAAAATATGTTTACATCATTTACCTTTGATTGGGTGATTCCAAGAATGTTTGACCTCATCTCATTTATTCACATTCGTTGGAATGTACTGGGGTACCTTGGGATTCATTGTCATCATTGGTGATTTCCCATTCACTTGTTAACAATTTACCTCAATGACCGACAATCAAGTGGTTTCTACCATGTTCAACATCAAATCATCTATTCACAT
>CBVK0101778844.1:0-10574 GCA_900067695.1 Picea abies | reverse complement strand
GTTGTTGTTGTTGTTGTTGTTGTTGTTGTTGTTGTTGTTGTTGATGATGAAAATGACCTTCGAGATCATGCTCATAAAAAAATATGTTCACATAAGAAAAAAATTACCTTCTCGACGACAACAATAGTTATATCTCAATTAGCTTACCTGGAAAATGCAAGTTTTCCCTATGCTTATGATTTTTCGAGATTGCACAGAGCACATGACAAAGAGCATATGCAGATAGGAAAACCCTTTATGCTTTGTTTTTTATTTTTCAAGATCGCACAAAGTTCATGGAAAAGAGCATAAGTAGATCGAAAAGAGTAGAAACCCAAAAATAAAAAAATAAAAACTAAAATAAAACCAAAATATTGTCTCTGTAAAAAATTAAAAGGGCGTATTCAGGATTTATACCTCTGGATCTAGATGAAATAGTCGTATCTTGGGAAAACGTAAGCCTTTTTCGAGTGAAATGAAAGGTGTTCCTAACTTAAATGATCACTTCGAGCACAATGGAACGATGTTCTCATCCCAAAAATGTACAAAAATGGCAGAAACCAAAGATACGAAAACACGGCTTCATGATCTCGATCTACAATGGAAGAGGGTCTTCAAATGGACTTTGATACCATGTTCAACAAAACATATATTCCAATGGAGGATGAAAACCTTCAAAAACCACTCCCACAACCATATCAAATTTCAACACAATGATGTTTTGATGTGGTAAAACCCCTATGATGAAACATCCACGGCCCCAGCTAACGTGGCCACTTGGAGAAATTTATTAGTGCAAAAGAAAAATATTACAAAGATATTTACAAGATATTTTCTTACACTCAATCATCAGCAAATGACCCTCCATGCTCTTTAAATAGAGATCATGGACCAATTGGGTGCTAAGTCATGGATTAATGTAGTTGTTAAGATCGAGGAGAATATGATCTTTTGGATCACTCTATGTTGGGAACACATCATGACCATCGAATTACCTAATTACAAATTCATACCAATGCATACTAAGGAAACACACTTTTACCTAATGACGCATTAGAACAAGTTGATCTTAACTAACTCCTAAGTGTCTAAATATCCTAACAATATCAATATTGGGAATTAAGTAGTTCCTTGACGACGAGTTGAACCACTAATGATGTGGATCTTACGGTGATGAATAATCATGATTATGGGACTCAATCCTCGTGTTCTTCAAATTTGTTTAAATATTCCCCAAATGTGACTAGGATTCAGCAATTTTGTTATCCTTATTTTCAATATTTCCTTGTGTCCCAATATCACCTTTAGGGAATATCTCATCTAGGGTATGTAAGAGCATAGTTTCCATTGAATTTTGTAATTGTTCCATATTTTGATCCATGGAATTTTGTAATTTTTCTATCTTTTTATCTATTTTAATTTTAATTAATTCTTGCAAATGTGTAAAACTAACCTTTTTTTCAACACAATATCACCCATTTCATTAAAGTGGTTCATCAATAGTAATACCTAGTACCCTAAGTCTTCACCTTCATGCATCATGTATGAGTTCTTTGGAGGTTTGGAAGGGGTAGAAATTTTTTAAATAACCTGTGCCATGTGAGAAAATAATAATACTCCTTTTTTTCTCTTTATCACAATTCTTGAATCACCAAAAATAGATTTTTCAATCAAAAGTTGTGTTAATTCCAAGTTAACATACATTTAAAAACCCTAGTTTGTAGATTGTCTTGTTGGACAACCTTTCTCCTAAAGTATCTCTAAAATTCCAGCTCCTTTAAGTCTTAAATTTTGTTCTATAGTAGCCTAATATGTATTCTCTATAATGCCATAGGTTTGACCAAATTTGAATGTGCTAAGAGAAAGTTATGGTAACTTTCCCATAACTTTTTGTTTTTGTCCCTTTTAAGAGACAAAAATTGTACGGCCTACCATATGTCCAATTTTTTAGATTTGATTTTGTAATTTAGAGATGAAATAAAATGATATGTCTTTTTCCAATGGAACTAGTGGCACTAAATTTGGACCTTTTTATCTTCAAATGTGACATTTTTCCCAAGAACACATGTTTGAGACTAGTTTCAAGACTAATCTAAAACCTTAATTTCTATAGCCTATATTTTTTAAAGTATAGTGAACCAAACCTTGAAATTTTTACCATGAGTACTTTATTGGGTTCCCCTAGTCTCCCAAAAAAATTGATATTTGAAACATCCCATATAGATAAAATGTCAAGATGACTTGTTTGAGATTAATTTTAAGACTAGTCAAAAACCCTAAGTTCCACGAGTTATATCTCTGAAAGTATAATGAACCAAAACCTCAAATTTACACCACGAGTACTTTGTCATGTCTCCTCCAGATCCCAAAATTTTCATGGATTGAACTATCCAAAACAAAATTATATCAAAAATACCAAGATGACTTGTTTGAAGGAGAAAAACCCTAGGATCATATTCTCTGAAACCAAATGTTAGGAATCAAACACCCAAATAGCATGAAAATAGAAAGAGAAGTAACTACACACCTTGAGAATTCGATAGAGGAATGAACGATAAGCGTCTTCGAGGTGGAAACCTCGTTTTACAATATAAAAAATGTACAATATGAGATGCCTTCTAAAACAAAGTCTCCTTGGTATATAGAGGGAAAAAAAGGTACAATTACAATTAAAGGGTCTACTCGGCCAATAAGGGAAACACTAATATAACAATATAAATATAATAACTCAATATTTAGGACCTAACAATATCTCAAAAGAGGTCAGAATCGTGAAGAAAATTTAATTGTTTGTATGGAAAAGTATTGTATAATGTAGGTTGTTGTATTGTATTTGTGTAATGTGTTATGGGAAATGTTATTTTTGTTGCCAAATTATAATTGCATATAATTTACATGTAACTATGTTGATTACAACTTAATTAGATGGTTGGGTATATTGCATAATGGTATCAGAGATATTGGTTATAGCATTGGGGTTGTATAAACTATAAGTCAACTTGCATATGAAGAAATTAGAGTATGCATGTCGAGTGTTTGACAAAATGCCTCATGTAGAATAACTGAGGAAAATGTGTGGAAGCTTGCAAATGATGGAATAATGGTTTCAATTCTTAAATTGGAATATTGTTAGAGAATATGGGAAAGTTATAGAGGTGTAACTAAAGTAAACTCATGAATTTAAAAGTTAGCTCTATGAAAATTGGGTAGAAACGCAATTTGATGGCTAATTGTTTGATAAAATATTCATGGGGAAAAACTATGTAAAGGTCGTAATTGAGAAATTTATGGTCTTGAAATGCCCAAATAGAATTTTTGATTCAACATATGGTGTGAAGTGAAGTGTTGTTGGATATAATTGTAAATGGAAAAATAAATGCATGAATTTCAAAGTTTAGCTCCGTGAGAAATGGGCATAGATATCAATCTGAATAAGGACGAAAACTTGAATTTTAAGCAATATAGTTGAAATTCACCAACAATGGAGTTGAATTTATGTTTGGAGATCGAAAGAATCCATTGGAGGTCAAGTCAAGAAATCCATGGTGTAAATATACATCATTTATGGTCACCTATGTTGTAACTTGAGATGGTTTCTGGCTATTTAGAAACCATGCCAAGACAACTTTAAACCTACTTTAGGCCACAAGCTAGATCTTGAACTAGAGAGGGATCTCTCATATGATTTAAGAATGCTCGCTACCCACTATCACTAAGCAACGGTTCTAACAAGTAAGCACAGGTGCCCAATTTGATAGTAAATAGGGTAAAACAGGGTGGACAGCGCTTAAGAATTAAATGGTAGCTAACTGGAATAAATGTTTGTAAATCCCATAGATAAAAGGATTATTCCATTGGGCATGGAGTCTCAACCAACAAAGTATTAAAAATGATAATGAAAAGGTGGACCTTAGATCATAATAGAGGGAAACGCAATCTCTGCCAATTCTGAGATGAAGAAAATGGATTTGTTGGGAATTTAGATTAATCCAACAAAATAAAGAGTGTTTGAGCTAAGCATGACAATGAATTCAGCAAAAAAACACTCACAAAATAATCTTCAATCAGCCTCTGATGAATAGTAGTGATGGTTGTACCAAATTAATGTTTTTAACAGATACAAATCTCATTGTTGTTAATATTATGGTAGCTTCGGGAGGTATGAACCTATATTGTGACCTATGATGAGACTAGAATTCTCTGGAAGGAAGCAAAGAATTGAAGGAAACCCTAGACAAGTTGTCGGCTGAACGGGTATCGTCAATGGTTAAACGAGCACAATCCTCTATATTCTAACAGTTGTTAGCTGAAAATTAAATACGAAGAACATATATGGAAATTTAAAGAATCTTGAAATAGAAAAATGAGAAAGAAAACACAAAGCTCCACTGAGAATTGAGCCATGAGTCCATGAATTAATCCATCATGATAGATAAAATTACAGTTTCCCTATGGGCTTCATACAAAAGACACAGACACACTACCAAAATATCCTAACCTATTTCCCCTGCTCATGAAGTCCTCTACTACTTATATTATATTTGGTTGTTGAATGAATTCCTTCATTCCTGGGATTGATTTCTTAATTGTTGCCTCAAAGTCTAGAGTTGTACGATTTGTTTTCCCAAAAATAACCTATTTCCCCTGCTCATGAAGTCCTCTACTGCTTATATTATATTTGGTTGTTGAATGAATTACTTCATTCCTGGGATTGATTTCTTAATTGTTGCCTCAAAGTCTAGAGTTGTACGATTTGTTTTCCCAAAAATAACCTTGAAGACAAATGTCTTTTCGAGAGCTCGATGCCTTTATTTGTTTAGTTGTCCATATTTTCTAAGAATATCATTTATGTTGCTATAGTTACTCCATTGACTGCCAGCTACTTTACTTTTCCATCTGGCTTTCTATTAGCACCATTGTAACTGCCTCCCATGATAATGAACAAACAATAACACCAGATAAATTCGAGGTAAATTTATTGTACTGTTGGTTAATTTTAGTCCTTATCGACACCTCTTCTTTCACCAAAATATTTTACGTTAATGTAACGTCCCTTGGCATCATGCTAGTGCTTTGTTGAAGTTGAAGTATCGTTGATAGAGCCTTATGGTTTAGTGCTAGTCAATGGCCATAAAAGAATTGATGTCAAGACACTAACATTCCAGAACTATAATATAATTTATTTTTGTGAATCTTTCCATAACAAATATTGGTGATAGAAGTTTCTAAGAACCCATACGTAACAAAGTGACCAACAATCTTTCCAACTATTCACCAACCACTGGGATTATAGGTCTCAAGTAGAATCTGCCAATAAAGGTTTTGTAAGTCTCGACAGGGATATAAGCAAAGTGAGTTCCTGCAGGCATATTATTTCGCATCTGAGCTCCTTATGGTGAGCTCGCATCTGATTTCCTTATGAAAGTAGAGGAAAACCAAAATTAGGAATTTGTGAGCAGAATGTCGCATATAAAATTTTAGGGATCCACGAACCCTATTGGCATTTAAATAGGATCCTAGAGTTCCTTCCCATATTGAAGCTCTGTCAAAGAATAGCCATATCATCTTTAACACCTTAAAGAACCAGGGTTTCTTCAATAATACCAATCATGCCAAGTGTCGACCTCTCGTTCCTTGTGGGGGGTCGATGTGTGGTTTTCTAAACCGCGGTGGGGGGGGCACAATCGCCCGGTCGCCACCATGTCACATTCCTTCAAATCATGGTTTAGTATTACGGCCCCCAATCCTTTAGTTAAATGTTGATCATGTGGGAGGGGCGCAATACAATGAGGATCGTTGGATATCCTTTGCAATGAACCCTTAGATTATACTCCCTTCCTTTTTAACTCATGGTCATATAAAATTTGGCTAATAAAAAAGTATTGTCATTGCACTTAGGGAATAAAGGATTTTTAGGTTTATTTTATGACTTGAGCTTTAAAACATAACTCAAGAAATAACGTAATATTTTGAGAGGATCAAGGTAAGTATTAAGGATAGGGTTCAAATGAAACTTTAAAAATGAGAGAAATGAACTCAGAAGAGGTCAAAATAGAGTTGAAAGTAATTTTAGTCATGAGTAAGAAACTTCCTTTTAGGTGAAAACTGACCTAAAGTGATAAAGTCAATTTATGTTATCACATTAGGCTCCAATTTGGGATGGTGTCTCCTTGCGAGGTATCAAAAAATTGTAGACCATGTGCCTTCTTACATTATTATTTTGGTCCATCTTTGAAACTTGTCACTACTTGTACCTGTACCTTCTCTGAAACTATCTATTATGATCTGGAACTTTGCTTATTCATGACTGAAACGAACTAATTGTATGTACTGCAAAACATAGAACTTTGCATACTGCAAATTGAAAACAGATTGCTCTAACTGTTGAATTGAAACTGAAATGATACTCAAACTACAAAATTATTTATATGCAAGCTACTCCTACTTAATTAGCTCAGTCATATTGATCAAGTATAAGTATACTTCCAATGTAACCAACAAAGAAATTGACTTCTTGAATGATCTATTCCTTCACCATTTATAATCAACATGTAAAATAGTATGAATCACAGAAAATTCACAAGCAGCTTTGATCCTTGCTTACAGTGAAAGAATGATAAAGAGCTCACACAACCTGGTGATTTCAAGTGGGATGTTAGAGGATATTCATACTGATAGAAAATGACCACCTAGTCATCCATAAGACTATCATCTTGGTTAAAAAAACTAAAGTCCTTTTCCAGGATCTTTGTTTCACTGATGAAATAGGGTCGCTTTTCTAGTGCATAGTGAAACAATGGTGGACGATTTGAACTAATAAAAACCTCCAAATAGACAACAACAGGATCTCAAAAACTATGAGGAACTACCTCCTTTTGTTCCCAAAAACTAAGTTGGTGTTGCACAATGTCTTCTTTCTTGATGAAGCAACATTCTTTCTTGAGTACATCAAAAAATCCGGGAGATAATATGTTGACTTATTTTTTATAAAACTCGGAATCATCATCATATATGTGCTTATTAGAAATTTCATAAAATGATGATGACAAACTCAACCCTATAAATTATATTGTCTTCTCCTCAAAATCCTCATACTCATTATAAACTGGTTCGACATCGACAATTGTTGAAGAAGGTGCTTTGGAAATCTGCTCATCGTCACTATAAAACTCTGACTCTGAATCATATCTATCATATATGGGTTGATGGATATTCAAATTTTCTAAATATAAGGACAAGGAAATTTCTCCTTGATCTTATTGAAAATTTTCATGAATATGTTCATAACAGCTATTTTGTTCAGATTCATAATCATTAAATTCATTCTCCTCGTCAAGAAAATCCCTTAAGAAATTTATGCAAAAATTAGTTTATCAATCATTCATATGTTGTTGACCTGAAATTTGCATGTCTGATTTGTTTTGTTCATGTTCTCCTCTCTGATCCTCTACATTCATATCCTCATCCTTTGTTTGGCCAGAAAGCTTCCTACAAGCCCATAGAGTGTTTTCAATTTCATCAGCATCTATAAACATTTGTTGCAAAGTTGAAGACTTCCTTTCTTTGAGATAAAAGGCCAAATCAAGATGATGTGCCATTGCATAGAACACTTTGGCAGCGGCTTCGGAAGGTCAAATATCAGCAAGCAAACTGTGGTAAATATTTTCAAATATTTTGTTAAACTTTGTAACAGTTTCATCATTTCTTCTTCTAATAGTATAAAAATCAGAGAGGTATTGATGATGGGATTTCCTCTCAACCCATTTTTACAATAAAACATCATAAAAATCAATCCAAGAACTAATAGAATCATATACCAAGTCTCTAAACCATCTTTTGACCTATCCTTCTAAAGACAGAGTGAAAATTATCATAAAAACATCTTCACGCTGAATACTAAGCAATATGTGAAATGTTCAACGGTTGTCATGTGTTTTTCTATTGAAATGCCACTTTCTCCATTGAATTTAGGAAGATATTTGAAGAACTTAGGAGGAAAATCATGAAGAACAAATGGAAGCTTCATAGTTTAATATATTTAAATCCCATAGATGGATTCTTATAGGCTAACCAAAAGGTATATTAGTGACTGAAAGAGTTGGATTATTAATATCATCCTCAACTGGTTCACAAGATTGACCATGCTCTGGAAGAATAGGGATTTTTACTTTTTGATCAAAAAATATTGGTGCAAGAGGTTGATCATTACTTTCAGAGGACAAAAATAATAAGGCTCATCTAGTTGAGTAATATAAGAAGAGGTAAGGGTTTCTTTTTCTGAGATATGAAATGAAGTTTTGAACTTGTTATTCTATGAATGAACAAGATAGCAGAAAAAAAATTCCAAATATGTAAGAAATAAAAACAAAGGATCAAACAATAGCTCCAAAATATCTTGAAGAAAAATGGTCATTTGGTACTTGATTATTCTTTAATAGTTCTTCATCTCTTCATCAACAGAGCTCACTTCCCAGTGAAGTCTTTAAAATTCTGATTGGAATCCCAGTGGAGTTGTTAGTAAAATCACAGTGGAGTTGCCAGATGAACAAGCACACAGCAAGTGTTTGATTCTCGTTCACCTACAAGAACCAAATATGATCTTGATAAAACCCCAGGGAAAATATTCTCAAACCTTCGTCCCCAGTAACAGTGCCAAAAAAAATGTTGTGACTTGAGATGGTTTCTGGTTGTTTAGAAACCATGCCAAGACATCTTTAAACCTACTTTAGGCCACAAGTTGGCTCTTGGACCAGAGAGGGCTCTCTCATATGATATAATAATGCTTTTTTCCCACTGTCTCTAAACAACAATTCAAACAATTAAGCATAGGTGCTAGATTTGATAGTAAACAGGGTAAAACAAGGTGAGCAGAGCTTAAGAATTAAATGGAAGCTAACTGGACTAAATGAATATAAATCCCTTATATCATAGGCTTAATCCATTGGGCATGGCATCTCAAACAACAGAGTATTAGAAATGATAATGAAAAGGTGGAAGAAATAAGAAAGACAATAAACCTCAGACCATAATAGATGGCAAAGTAATCTCTATCAATCCTAAGATGGAGAAAATGGATATGTTGGGAATTTAGATGAATCTGACAAAATAAAGAGTGTTTGAGCTGAGCATGACAATGAATTCAGTAGAAAAACACTCACAAAATAACTTGCAATCAGTCTATGATGAACAGTAGTGGTAGTTGTACCAAATTAATGTTTTTAACATATACAAATATGAATGTTAATTGCAGATTAAATAAGAAGAACAGATATGGAAATTTAAAGAAGCTTAAAATAGAAAAATGAGAAAAAAAAAACACAAGGCTCTACTAAAAATTGAGCCATGAGTCCATGAATTAATCCATCATGTCAGAGCAAATTGCAATTGCCCTATGGGCTTCATAAAAAAGACACAGTCACACTACCAAAATCTCGTAACCTACTTCCCCTACTCATGAATTCCTCTATTGCTTATATTCTCTTTAGTTGTTGAATGAATCCCTTCATTGTTGGGATTGATTTCTTAATTCTTGCCTCAAAGTTTGGATTTGTTTGATTTGTTTACCCAGAAATAACCTTGAAGACAAATGTCCTTTGGTGAGCTTGATGCCTTTATTTGTTTAGTTGTCCATCTTTTCTAACAATAGCATTTATGTTGTTATAGTTACTCCATTGATTGCCACTTGCTTTACTTTGTCACCTGGTGTTCTATTAGCAACATTGTAACTACCTCCCATGATCATGAACCAACAATAACAACAGAGAAACTTGAGGTAAATTTATTGGACTGTTGGTTATTTGTATTCCTTATCAACACCTCTTCTTTCATCAAAATATTTTTCGTTAATGTAGCGCCCCTTGGCATCACGCTAGTGCTTTGTTGAAGTTGAAGTATTGTTGATATAGCCTTATGGTTTAGTGTTAGGTATTGGCCATAAAAGAGTTAATGTTGAGACACTGACATTCCAGAACTATAATATAAGTTCTTTTTGTGAAGCTTTCCATAGGAAATATTGGTGATAGGAGTTTCTAAAAACCCCTATGTAACAAAGCAACCAGCAATCTTGCCAACTATTCGCCAACCATCGAGATTACAGGTCTCAAGAAGAATCTTCCAGTAAAGGTTTTGTAAGTCTCAACAAGGATTTAAGAAAAGTGAGTTCCTACAGGTAGATTTGTTGATTAATTGGGTTGGTTTTCATTGATGTCAACCCTTGAATAAAGTCTGGTAGCAAATTCCAGTAGCACAAAGGTTTGGGTAATGGACCCAAGTTTTTTTTATGGATAATGGTATGAGTTTTGATATATTTGCAGGAAATACTATTCTAGATAGATAGTACATGTAATGCCATTTCCAGTGGTATGTGGAATGTCACATAACTCCTCACGGTTAGAGAGTTATGGCCATGTGAAGTTGGAGAACCCTCATGAATCATCTAGAAGCCCCAAAAGGTCAAAGTAGTCAAAGTGGTTTGCAAAGAAGAAATTATTTAAATAATAAAGTGAAGTGATGAGTGTACTATAATTCAAAGGATACAAAATAAATTATTTAAATAATAAATTCAATGGAGAAATTACTAAGTGGACAAGTGGTTA
>CBVK0101778725.1:0-10624 GCA_900067695.1 Picea abies | reverse complement strand
GAGTTTTCTCTAACTCTGGTGTGCACTCCTTGCACAAGCCTAAGAACCCAGAACACTCAAAAATTCACAAATATAGAGAATTTTATCTAAACCTGCAAATGTAACCTACTTGCACATCTAAAACATACATAAATAAACACAGGAAACATTCACCACACATAAAAACACAGAAAACCCCATATCCATGAAAACTAATTTTGTATTAATTATGAATGCTTATGTACAAGATTTATAAAGGTTGGACTACAATAAAGTCTTCAATACTTTCAATCCTCTCTTGAGCTCTCTCTACTCACTCATACTACTCCTTATAATACTAATGAATTTTGATACAATAGATTTTTTTTCAAAAGAGGGGCTCCTCGAGCCTTCCCTCCATTTACCTACTCACATTGAATTGCATTCAATTACAATCAATGGAAAACTAGTCTGAACTAGGCCTAAACATATCTACTTCTCATCCATTAAAGGCGAATTCACATGCAGCTTGTACAAAGGCACATGGCTCTACTTTCCTTGAGCCTTACAACATTTAATTCCATTTAATTCTACATTTAATTTTTTTTAATTTAGGCGCAAAATGAGAGGAGTGGCGCCTCTCTTTCCTTGGAATTTGTTCCTCCAAGTGCGTTGATGCATTGGCTTGCTAGTGGTTGATGAGTTGGAGCGATGCTCCTGCACCATATTCCTATGTTGACAAAAACATGAGCTCTTTCTCATGGCTCTCTTGGTACTGAGGTTGAGATCCTCCAGGGTCCCATATCCTCTTCCATGTTTTTTTTGTTGTTGTTGTCCTGTTGCTTCTACAGGTTCTCCTCGGTTCCACCCCCTTCTGTTGTTGGTTTCTTTCTTCCCTACTTCCAACATCAACCTCCTAATTTCTTCAATTTCCTTGTCCAGCTGGTCTACTAGCTTTCTCCTCCTTTGTAGTCTTCTTTGTTGCAACTCCTCTTCATCTATTTCCAACTTGACCTATTGGATAAGCTGACTTTGCACTATTTCCATTTCCTCTAGGAGATTCCACTCCTTCATACAAATCAAAGGGTAGATCAATATAATCTCCCATGTTGTTTTAATCTCTTGTGGCACTAGCTTGCCACCCCACTACAAGTCCAAATTCTGCATCCATGCTACTGAGCTTCTTCTGCCCACTACAAGTCCAAATTCTGCATCCATGCTACTGAGCTTCTTCTCATCCATCTCCCCTGACAATTTTGTTTCTGTCAGTTTCTCTCCTTGTGTTGGTACAAGTCTAGTTTCATCCAGTCGCTCCTCGGGATGGAATTTTCCTTAATTCTTCACAACTGCATCCCTTTGGCAGTCTTCTTCTAAGCCTGTATTGCCTAACCAATCATCCAACATCTTCAACTCTTTCTCCCATTGAGTGAGAATCTAAATTGTAATCTCCTCTTCTCCTTCCATCTCCTAGGAAGAAGTCAATGTTTTCTCCTTCTCCTCCTTGAAAGTCTTGGTTGGTTGTCTCTCCTCTGGTGCGCCTTCGACATGTGCATCGGCCTCTATTGGGCTTCTTGGTAGAAATATGTTGATTCCTCTAATGATCAGAATGTACCTCTAATATTCCTCCTTTATCATCACTCCTTGTTGATATGAACTCTCCTCTGAGTTCTTGACACTCTCAGACAGTCTCACCTTCATTTCTGTCATCACTCCTTACTGATCTAAACTCCTTTCTAAGCTCCTGAGACTTTCAAATAGTCTCACCTCATCCTCCTTGCCCACCTAGAAACCTGAGGTTTCACTTCCTCCCTCCTGGCAGTCAATGGGATTTTTGAATGATCTCATCTCATTCCCCTCCTCGCAATCTACATTACCACCTCTTCCCACCTGGCAGTCTATGAGATCTCTACTTGATCTCTCTTCATTTCCCTCATGGAAATTTGAACCTTCATCACTTCCCTCCTAGAATTCTATGAGATCCTTGATTGATCTCTCTTCTTCATCATTGAGGTTCCTTCCAACCTCTGGTTCACAAATGTAAACCATCTCCTCTTTTATGGCAATGAGGGTTTCAGTATGCCTCAACCACCTCCTAAAATTGGGCTTCTACCTTCTCACAATCAACTGTTGGATAGGCCACTTTTCCTTTTGCTTCATGGGTCATTTGTACTTCCATATTTCTCGTGCTTCCTGCTACATCTTCAACATTAACCTGTCGATCTCTTCTCTCATCTCCTTTATCTCTTTTTCCTTCTTCTCTTTTCTCACATATAGGTGGCCTCCTTGAGCTTTCTACTTATGGCCTTCAGTAGACATATTTCACCTCTGCTTTCAAGAATGAAATTGGTTCTTCTCCTTCATCCCACATGGTTTTCTACTTTACCTACTCTACAACTGAGAGCACCAGTGGCTTTCTCCTGCAGCCCTCCTGGTTGTCTACTGATTGTTGCACACTTGGAAGCAGACCTTCACAGAGCATCAATACTTTGTCTTCTCCTTTTCCTGCCTACTATCTATAAACAAAATCAGGCTCTAATATGACTTGATGGTATCAAACCAAAAATTTTCTCTCTTGCATTCTACCTACAGAAAAAATCAAGCTCTGATACCACTTCATGCAAAACCCCTCACTCATGTGGGGTCTGCGTGACCTCCTAGTCTAGAATCGTTCACAATCGGGAGCCAAACCATCTCTTCAGGCCCTACTGAGCCCCAAAATCCGTTACATGGTTCCCTTAATTTCCCTAGTGTAGGTCAATGTTAAAAATTCGTGGTCACTTTCTCTCTAAACCCCTTTCTGTTTTTAAAAAAAAATCAATTTCGGGCCCCTAGCCCCCTTTCTCTTTTGATCGCACCAACGCATACAACACTCGCAAAGTGTCAATCATCGAAAGGATATATCAAATGACTCATATTCCTTGTTAATATTGATGGCACAAAATGCTTCGGTGCTCAGGATTCAGTTAATTTTGAAGCACCATACACACAAAAATCCCCGGGATCAACGAAAAGGCAATTTCTCCCTAGAATTAGATCAACAACTCTCAAGCTCCACCGGATAGATGGTCCATATCTCTTCTCTTCAGACTTCAATGATTTCTTTTAACTCTGTACATCATATTTAACTCCTCGTATCTCCAAACGTTGAAACATTGAAAAGACTTATCCTTCCTCCATGTGTCCCCTTCTTGATCGACAGCCATGATTCTTCCCGAGACTTCGGAAATTTTGTGTTTGTCTGCACGATGACTCAAATCTGTCGAAGTGCCATGTCCCCAACTTGGAATATTTTTCCATGCATCCTCCTCCAATGAACGGTTGTGATGGAATCTAGCCTTTGTGCCATCATGATTCGTCACAATGTTTCACCTTGATTTCCTCTGGAGCGCCAGACCTCCAAGATTATGTATCTGCTACCACCTCTCCTTCCTCTAACCAACGGTCCAGATCAACTCTAGACTTCGAGACTCTAGAGAAGTTGAACCATGCTTACCATTATTATTTTGGAGTGTCTATCCTCCAGATCTCATGATTTGATGACACGTGTCCTCTCATCCAATGGTGAGGATCCTCTTCAGTCTTCAGCAACTTCTCACCCAAATGCTTCTATCCAATTTTCCTCCGAAGTGTTGGATCTAGTGACACTTGTCCACCGAGATCAACGGTAGAGATGAGCTCTATTGTTTGAAGCTCTGGGAGCAATGATAACTTCTACCAAAACACTTACTTCCTCCAAAAGTGCCGACCTTCTAGGCTCTAGGATCTAATGACACCTGTCCCTCTCAAATGGATGGCTAGGATGGACTCTGAATCTTCAGAGCTTTGAGAGTCTTCAACATTACTGCAACTATGCTTTCTCGGATTGTCGATATTTTGGATATGTTCAATCCTTTGGCATGCGTCATTCCAAATGGAAGGTTCTAATTTACTTCAGCCTTTGGGACTTTAGGGGTCCCGATGCCTCCACATTCCAAAACTCCCGAATGAGCGAAGTCCAAAGGACTTCTTTGATTAACTCTTACTCAACTCTTGTAGATCTAACGACTGTTAGATCTCTTGCAAACTCCTGAATGGATCTAAACCGTTGACCCTTGAAACAAACAAATCCTTAGAATTTACGAAGTTCAAAGGTGTAGAGGATTAAACCTCATGCAACTTACATGGCTCAGACACTCGTCGATCCTCGCTCCTAGATCCAGAGGTTGGGATCTATTCTCCTCTACTGCATGCTCCTCCTTTTGTTGGACTCTAATCCGATGGTCCAAATTTCTCCCGACAATAGATCTAACGGTTGTTGTAGCTCCTCTCTGTGGCAGTTGCACTTTCCTTTTGAATGAAGTATTTTTCTCAAATAATTTCAAAGGTATTGGCATTTGATCTTCTCTTCTGCAAGTTTGATTGCTTGACCTTTGCTTGCGCTATTTTTCCTGATCTTGAAACTTAAAATGAAGTTCACTTGCACCTGTTTTGTGCTTCTCCTATGGCCCTAGACTTGGATTGTCTTTGCCTTCTGCACTCCTTGCATAGGTCTTACGCACATGTGCATTATCTCTTGTGAGCTTGACCAACACTTTAGTAGTGTTTTGGCTTTGTGCACTCCTTGCATGGATTTTCCTCCTAAAAATTGAACCCTACAAGTTCACTTGCATACCCCTTGTGCTCTCTATGCAGAATTGCACTACTCCTCCTGTGATCTGGTGTTCCCTCTTGGAAACCTTCTCATAAAACTTCACAACAAATTTCTCACGCACTCCTTGCTCTCACTTGATGTACTCCTTGCAGAGCCCTCAGAGTATTCAGTAACTATGGTATGTATTATTCAGAGTGTTCAGCAACTCTGATAGGCCTTCCATGGATCTACTCCTCCTTTTACTCCTCCTGTGATCTGGTGTTCCCTCTTGGAAACCTTCTCATAAAACTTCACAACAAATTTCTCACGCACTCCTTGCTCTCACTTGATGTACTCCTTGCAGAGCCCTCAGAGTATTCAGTAACTATGGTATGTATTATTCAGAGTGTTCAGCAACTCTGATAGGCCTTCCATGGATCTACTCCTCCTTTCTAAGTTTTAAATTGTTTTGGTGTACCCACCTAGCATGCTCTTCTATGAACTCAAGACATAGTTCAAGTGCATTCCTTGCACTAGCTTCACAAAGTTTTCTCTAACTTTGGTGTGCACTCGAAAATCCCTAAGAACCCAGAACACTCAACAATTCAAGAAGATACAGAATTCTATCTATACCTGCAAATGTAACCTACTTGCACATATACAACATACATAAATAAACACATGAAACATTCAGATAATAAAACATTCACCACACATAAAAACACATAAAACCCCATATGCAGGAAAACTTCTTTTGTATTAATTCAGAATGCTTTTGTACATTATTTACAAAGGTTGAACTACAACAAAGTCTTCAACACTTTCTCTCCTCTCTTGAGCTCTCTCTACTCGCTCATACTACTCCTCATAATACTAATGCATTTAGATACAAGATATTTTTTTTCAAAAGAGGGGCTCCTTGAGCCTTCCTTCCATCTACCTACTTACATTGAATTGCATTCAATTAAAATCAATGGAAAACTAGTCTGAACTAGGCTTAAACCTTTCTACCTGTCAGCCATTAAAGGCAACTTGTACAAATGCACATGGCTTGGATTTCCTTGAGTCTTACAACATTTAATTCCATTTAATTATGCATTCAATTTTTTTAATTTAGTTGCAAAATGAGAGGATCGACGCCTCTCTTTCCTTGGAATTTGTTCCTCCAAGTACGTTGATGTGTTGGCTTGTTGGTGCTTGATGAGGTGGAGTGATGCTCCTGCATCAGAATATTTGTTCATGAAAGCTAAATCCTATCATTGAGGATGTGATGGTTATTTTGTGTGTTTAACCTTCGTGGAAACTGTTATAATAGGTCGTGGGTTATGTGTGATTGATATATCTCTGCATAAAATGTGTTGCAGTAAGGTTATAATTGGTTAATTAACATAATCTATTACATAAAATCTGAAACCCATTAACATGGAATAGTTAGATCCGAGGCAGAAGTTGAGGTTCATTGTATTCTAATTGTAAAATCATGAATGCAGACAAGTAAGCTACAGGTATCATTGGATCAGATAAAATTTTTATAATAGTCGTTGATTAGATGGATCCAACCCCAATAGATTTGAAGAACAAAGGGTTGAAAAATCTTTAAATGGTAACCATCGATCGTAGCAAGGGTTTAAATCTGCAGTGAATATCCATATCAGGGCGAGAAGTAGAAAGGAGGTTAACACAGTGGAGCATGACCGAAATTCTAAATAAAATCTACTTTTGTTTTATTTTGAAATCTGATCACCCAATCAGATGGTTGGTAACATTTCAAAGGATGTAAAGGATTTTGGTGGGCCATAGCTTGGAGCAAACTTGTAATGGTTATGAGGTATAGTTTTGAGTTGTTTGGAATTTGACTATGTATATTTGTGGAATGCTTTAAGTCTTAGAACTTAATATCATGTGTTGAATACCTTGTGTGTAATCTGGCTATAGTCTTTGTCTACAAGGTGAAGACTAAGGCTAAGTACAAAATTAGAAAAGTGGAATCATGGTATAGCTGTGTAGAAAAAAAAATCGATGAACCTATAAACTAGAAAACCAAATCCTTCAATGTTTATAATAATTTTTATAGGGTAGTATTTAAAATATGGAGTTACAAAATGGTTTGAAGTCTCTTTTTGGAGACTAATAGAATAACCTTTAGTTATTTAAGGTTGTCTACTATGGGTTACTAACCTGGTAGGTCATCAATAGCTCAACGACTTGCTCACTATTCCAAAACCTCACCCCTAAAGGGAATGACACAATATTTTAGGGATTGCTTCTTTTGTAAAATTAAATTATAATTTGTAAAGGGGAAAATTAGGAGCTCAACCTCCCTAATTTATTTTTACCCTAAGTTAAGTGGACAATTTGTTTTTACGAGGTCATGTATAAATAAGTCCTTGTCACTTTCATTTTGAAATAACACACTTGAGAATTACATATCTCTTGGCTGAAATTTTTGCCCCTCTTGGGAAAATCACACTTTCTCTCTCTTATGCTATTTTGGATGCTAGTACTTGTCTCTTGTGGAAGAAGTGGTGCATTATCTCTCTTGGATGCTTGTTCTTTCTTTGTGGTGGAATATTCTTGATAGAAGAGGGTTTATCTTTCTATCTAGTGGAATTGGTAAGAAAATTTCTGCATAATGTTGATTTTTTCTTCTTGTTTCACGGTTTTTCTTGTCTAAACTCTTGGGGGAGTATAAATTCATACACCCTTCACTAAGTTCTATCACATTTGTCTTAGATAAGTTAATTTTCAAAGGTTGTTAGGAGGAGTAAAAAGGCCTACACCCTTCTATATTTACCTTGCTAGTTTTTTTTCCCCTAGGGAGTAAAAAGAATTACACCCCTAAGGAGGTAACACAACTAGCTCCTAGAACAAGAGACCCCATCACCCAATTGATAAGGCACTAGTATCATTGCATTGGTATACATGAAAAATAGAGATTTTGCAATTGTTTAAGTTGGAAGTTGTTCTTCAAGTTATAATATTTCTTGAGCCTCCAAGGCATCTCCTTTAGCCAAATGATTCTTTTGTTGTTATAAACTAATAACTGCAGCCATTAGGGTTTTTGCAAACTCTATTTCATCATCTTTTGCCACTCTTTCTACTACTGAAAAATTGCAAGTAAATGGTACTGATTATTCTTCTTGTCAAGGGCTTTCATTCAAGTGCTTTTCTTATGAATTTCGGTGGCTAGAACTTGTTGTTGTAGAAAAAAAAATCTACAACCACAAGGATTCCTTAATATATTGTTGACAACATATTTTTGTAGCCCTTTTTTTCTATCAAAACTTGTGTTTAAGTATTGGGATATTATCTACATGATTAGGGATTGATCAGCCAATAATTATTTGATGTTTTGGATGGTTAATTTTGTAGCTAGTAACATCTTTATTTGTTGATCTATATATTTCCATACTACTTCAATTTGGGAAAACAAGATTATCTTGTTGATTCCCATTTGATTTAAGGCTTGGTTTATGATCATTTGTCTTGTTCTAGGCAGGGCTAACATTGTTTTGCAGGTACAAAACTCTTGGAAACCTTCTCCTCCTTCAAAAGAATATTTTCCAAGCCCTTCTTCATCTCCAAGCTTGACCTATAGGGGTTTCACTCATCATCATATCACTTTTCATCTCAATCCCCCTAGGGTGATCAGGATTCCCCCCTTGTGGTGATTTCATCATCACTAAAGTGAGGGAGTGTCTATCTAAGGTGATAGTGGGTAGGTACTCCCATATTTCTCACACTTTTGTGGATTAGGTTGGGATTTTCCCAATCGACAGATTGTGTGATGAAATTTTGGTGTCATTTTCAAGGAGGATTTTGAATCCTCTTTCGATCCCTAACGAAACTTCGGAAATATTTTATCCCGAAGCCTTTAACCATATCTTTCTTGACAACACCATTTGAGGGAATTTCCCTTTCCATTCTTGATGAGCCTTTCATAAATCTCATCTGGCGACTCCACCATCCCAGAACCCACCAACTCTTCCCCCAAGAAGATCCAAACCTTCTAAGGTTTACCAAAGAAGGATTCCTCATAACTCCCCTGTTGTCAAAACCTTGTTCCAAGGTTTCCTTCCCCTCAACATGGTGGCTTTTTCTTAGTCTAAAAACCTGTTCAAACCATTGAACCTGGCCTCCATGGCTAGGTACCCCGATACCATGCACAAGCAGACTCATTAATGGTTGCAAAAATTAACTGGAAAGAATGTGGTTACACCAGAAGACCACCTATACATAGTGGATGTGGACTTATTGAATGAAGGTGTGGAACACGAAGATGTTGTGATGAGGCTATTAGTCATGTCAATTAATGAAGATGCACAGAGGTGTTTCAAAGGGATACCTAATGATCACTTGGCATCCTATGATGATTTCACTAAACTACTTACAACTATGTGGTCAACCAAGAATGACAACATAATTATTTCAACACAACTCAATGAAATCAACAAAAAGGAAAATGAAATAGTGAAAGAGTTTGATACCATATTTGACAAACTCTATGATCAAATTCTTACTGACCTATGTCCACCAGTAGCAATCGTTCGTGTTCTCTACATGAATGTGTTTTAAGGACAATTTGTTTTTATCCTCGAGGATAAAGTAGTTGATACTTTGGTAAAGGCCAAGGGGTATAGTACACAGATCGTGGAAAATATCATCATATCTAGGATCAAGCCCTTTTAGTTTCCTCGTGTCAAGGTGGAAACGAAGACAAAGACTAAAATGAGCACTACACCAGATCAAATTACTCTCTTGGATCAAAAGTTTCATCAAATGAACACTCAATTTTTCCAAAGTCAAAATTATATTTTGAACAGGTTGACCACATTGGAAATAAATCATTTTTCTCCACGACCTCAAGTTTTCGGACAAACAAACCCAGGTTGGAAACCAAGGCCTCAACAAGAGGCAAAGGCTCTTGATACTCTGAATCCTATTGGAATGGTCAGTACAGAAGGAATTAATTGGTGCTTTCCTTGTAATGAAGCACACTCAGAAGAAGAATTCCCAATACAAACAAAGGAATAGGGTACAGGTTCTGCAAATCAGATGAAATTCATTGATACAATATTTTCTTGTCAAGATGATGGATATGTAGATATTACACTAGAAAAACTTGAAGAAGTCAGAAAAAGAGGTTTTGGGAAGGGACGACTCAGAGCGCTTAGACAACTAGATTAAAATACCAAGAATGAGTTGAGGAAGAAATAAATTTTGACATATGCAAGAGGAAATAGAGTTCCATCTCCTCCACCATCAACTACATTACCTCCACCACAAGCAAAACAAGATCCACCTCAGTTAATAAAAGAAGTGTCTTCAACTCCTCCATCGCCATTACATGATCTTCTTCCAAAACCCACACCTATGGAAGAAGAGATCCAATTGAACATAGACATGTTAGCCATGGTCAAGAAGATGGATATGCCAATGCCTTTTGCTGAAATGTGCAAAATCCCATAAGTAAGAAGAGAATTCTTGAAGGAATTAAAGGTACCTTATGAAGCAAAAGATCCTCCTATGATCTTGAACACCATGTATCATGGGAAACTAAGGGAAGAAAATCCCCCTTTATATATTTATTTGGGGGTAAATGGTCTTTGTTTGTGAATTAAAGGTACCTTATGAAGCAAAAGATCCTCCTATGATCTTGAACACCATGTATCATGGGAAACTAAGGGAAGAAAATCCCCCTTTATATATTTATTTGGGGGTAAATGGTCTTTGTTTGAATAATTGTACATTGGATTTAGGGGCCTCAACAAATATGATGTCCTTGAAGGTCATGAAACAATTTGGATTGAATATGAATCATCCATATAGAAATGTTTATGGCATTGATTATATTAGCACTCTGTAAATTTTGTCTGGCTTATAGACAAATGACAGAGGTAACTGGTTCAACCATCTTTAGAGATGAAGCACTATCCTTCTCAACTCATAGAGGGCTCTCTCATGTCACTTGATATTTCTTTGTAAAATGGTGGCTAGATTTGGTTTTTTTTGGGGGGTTCTTATAAAATAACTGAAGAAATGAAGATAACATTTGGG
>CBVK0101778717.1:0-36028 GCA_900067695.1 Picea abies | reverse complement strand
TGGAAAAACACTTAAAAGAGAACTCTCTCAGTTCCTTTTTCATAAAATAGTCTGGATGACACCGAAAAAGAGATAAATTATCCCTCAACATACGTTTTCTTCAAACACTTTAACGAGCGTGAAAAGAACAAGATCGCTCGGCAATCTTTTCATGTTTAGAGAGTCTAAAAAGAGCTTACAGAGAACTCCAGGGGGTTCATTTTTGGTATAACCTTTACGAGTCCAAAAAAGTGATAAAAGTATACTCGGTTACATTCTCACTTATTTATGAGCACGAGAAAGAAAAAAGACTAAGCTCGGTAACTTATTCTCATGTATTTACAAGCATGAGAAAGAACAAAGACTAAGCTCGAGATTGTTTTCATTTTTACACAAGATTTAAAACAAAACAAAACTATGCTTGGGATAGATTTTAATTTTTACACAAGCTTAAAATCTAAACAAAACTATGCTTGGACCTGGTTTCATTTTTACGCAAGCTTGAACTAGAGGAAACTATGCTTGAAACTTCCCAATGCATGGTTGGTACTTAGCCCCCAGCTTAAGAAACTAGCGGCTCTACTTCAGCATGAAGTCCAGAGGCTGAGGCAAATTCCCCCCAAGCTTCGTTTCATCCAACTGCACAGGAGAATGAAATGAAGCTTCAAATACTAGATGAAGGACTTGACTCAAATAGAGAGGGGGAAAACTATTTCATTTGTTAACGAGCTTAACATAGAAACAAGAACTATGCTCGTAACCTCTGTTTCATTTTTTAACGAGGTTGCCACAGAGATGAAAAAACTATCCTCAAGTGGTTTCATTTTTTAACGAGCTTGAAATTAGAAAACTATGCTCAAGTCTGGTTTCATTTTTTAACGAGCTTGAAATCAGAAAATCATGCTCAAAGACCTCTGTTTCATTTTTTAACGAGGTTGCCGCAGAGACGCAAAAACTATCCTCGAGATTTCTCTTCTTGATCATGGATTCCAAGAAGACAATGCTCCGGAAGGACACCATGTCAAGGGACAAAACTCGGTCATGGATTTCAAGAGGTCGTCACTGGAAGGAAGAAACACACTCTGGAAGGACACCATGTCGAGGGTCGCGACAGGAGTAAAGAGATCAGGCTCTAACAACCCTATCGAAGAGATCATCATGTCAACTACTGGATCTAAGTCATCAGAAGTTGAAGTCATGGGAGACAACGCCACATAATTGACCTGTGGCGGGGGTGATACCATTTGCATATAAGAACCATTCAGGGAGGCAATCCAAGCAGGGTCAATGAATGAAAGTTGATCAACAGTCACAACTCGTCCATTGTGAGGGAAAGATATCACATGAAAAAGAGTAGACACAATAGCTTTCATGGCATAGACATAATCTCGCCCAAGGAGTAAAGAAAAATCCAAGGGGTCTTGGACTACCATGACATCAATGAAGACAGTTTTCCCTCCCAAAGTTACAAAAAACTGAGGAAGGGTCCCTAAAGGTTGACTAGTTCTTCTGTTAAAAGCTAACATATTCTTCGTAACCGGCGCAAGTGGAGGATAACCCAAAGCTTGCCAAGCAATAGAGGACAAAATACTAATAGACGAACCTTCATCTATCAACGTTTGGGAAATGTCCCGACCACAAACTTATACTGTAATCTAGAAAGGAAGGTAAGAGGGAAGATGAGGTCCAGTTATCACACCCCAATCAAAACGGATGGCCTCATTACTTGGAGGGAGTTTCACAGGAGAAGGAGGAATACCCCCTTACATGGCAGAGTCTGTATCAACAAGAAAAACATGGGCAGTATCTTGTTTACTCTCTAACGGAAGAGTAGGATTTACCGATGATGAGATTAGATCGACCACGTGGGTTTCATTCTCCAGGGGGAGAATGGGATCGACAGGTGTAAACGGATCAACCACTTGGGTGACACTCTCTAATGTGAGAGTGGGATAGATCGAGGATGGGATCAGATCGACCTCTTTAGTTTCACTCTCTGAGGGGAGAGCGAGATTGATCGAGGATGGTATTGGATCAACCATTGTGTCAACTAGTGCAATGAAGGACGTGACCAGATTGACGACATGATCAATCGGATTGACCGGTGAAGGGATCGGAGTGATCATTCTGTCAACTATAGGTGGGTTGAGAGAAAACTTGTGATAAGTAGCTGGAAGTTGAGGCTGTGAAATAGTCATGTCTTCCATTAATTTCGAGGCTTCGTCCATATGAGGACAAAGGTGAGTGAGATGACTCCCTTTGCATAACATACATGGGAACTTGACTCTACTTTTCTTCTTCCCAATCCTATCATGGTTGGTTGATAGGGGTTTGTTAGCATGTTGTTCAGAGGCTAACGACGTGGGTTGGCGAGGATGTGTAGACCATACTTCTATAACCTTGGGTAGACCAAGGCAATCCTTAAGAAGATGGCTACCCTTACAAATCCTGCAAGGGTACTTGGGCTTACGAGGTGTTTGGGTGATCTTGACATCATCAACACTCCCAGCACAATTAACTGTAACTGGTTGCTTTCCAACATGTTTAGCAGTGGTTGGAAGCTTTGACCCTTGTTTATCTTTCTTCTTCTTAATCTTTCTTTTCTTCTTCTTCTTATTCACCAAGTTACTAGCTTCAGAACTTTTGCTCGACGAAGAAGATGGAATGGAAGGCGACCTTGCAAGTGAAGAAGGCGAAAAAGACCTTACTGGTGAAGATGGTGAAGGATCAACATGAGGTTGATTCTCTTGGGGGGAAGTGCTTGTGACTGAAGCACTAACTGCATTCGGGATTACCTGAGTGGAAAACAAACAACCATACCGGTAATCCAATAGTGAGACCTGGAAGGCTCAAAGTAGCTATGTGACGAGGACCAATGTTTCCATAAGAAGAAAAAACAAAAGGTTCCCCCAGAGCAGGGGTTCCTTCATTGGTCATTCCAGGAACTGACGCCATTAAATAAATCCAACCTAGAGTCTGCTAGGGAACACAAACAGCACACGCTAAAAATCTAGGAAGCAAGAAAACAAACAAAACCTTCTCACAATGAGCACACTAGTTGGTGATGAAATCCAACGTCGCAGGAACAAAGTAAGAAGGGGATGAGATAGAGTGGGTGGAAAAGTTACGTTGACAACCCACTTAATCGTGGGTATACCCTCCAAGGAGCCTGAGTGAGTTTGGCCAATGTCAATTCCAGGTACCGTGAAGACTTGCCCCTCCACAGTCACTGTGTGTAAATACCCTAAAGAGATAGGCCACTAAGGTTACCACTGATAACAATAAAGCATGGGGGGACAGTCGACAGTCCGATCCACACGCAAGGGTAGGGTATCTAGCCTGAAATCAACTTGAGAGGCTTCCACTCATCATTGTGGGTATACCTTCAAGTAACCCCCGTAATACGTGCAATCTCTACACCAAGACCAACAAAACAGGGTGAGTAACTCTGCCAGTCTCAATGCGACCTCGTGATTGACCCTTGTGTTAGAAGGGCTTCCTAGGACAAAATGTAATAAGTGGATTTAACTGCTCCCTAACTCGAGATTCTATGTTTGTTTGCAACTTTGGAAAGTTATCTTTCACACCTATTCTAATGTAGGTTTGCTACCAGAGAAGATAAAAATGTCTAATCAATTTTTATAAGCGCTTTATTTTATCGTTGTTGTTACTCAAAAGGAAAATGGCATGGACAATATGGTGTTTTGACCGACTCGAAAATTATGCAAAGATATGAAGATGCAATTTTTTCATTTCGATGAAAGCTATGCTATGAGAAGGAGAAAACATTTATCATTCCCAGATGCACAATGTCTCAAAATATTAAAACTCATCAATATCAAGATTCTCAAGAAATGAGAAAAAGGTATTGAACACCAATGCACGATTCATGGCCCCCCCCCCCTCGGCCATGAGGGGGAAAATTTTTCATAATTTAAGATCAAAAAATGCCAAGAATCATGCAATTTCGCTACTTGAAATGAAAGGATGCCCCCGATCTAATATAAAGCAAGAAATTAAATCTTTTTGTTTCAAAAATTTCACTAAAAGCAATAATGAATTTTGTTAAAACAAAGAGACCCAAACTAGTCTTTTCGATTGCATGAAAAATATGATCTTTCAATCAATAAGCAAATGAGAAAACACCAACAAAACTCAACTTTCAACCAATCACTGGTTCTTAACTAATCAAACACACTCAGATTCTGAAATCAAAGAGAATGGTTTTGCCATGAAAAATCAAGAAACAAAAGTCAAGACAAAAGTGACAAGAAGAGCCTTGAAATCCTAAGACTGTTCATGCACGCAAACGAGGACAAGAAAGATATCAATCAATGGTCCAAGAAACTCATAAAAGGCAATCAAAACTGATTTGGGCAGTTGGAAATACCAAAACTCAAATCCAAAGTTTTGAAAAATGATGTTCGTAGGTAGGTAGTATTACACAGTGCGAGAATAACTGATTCTCGCAGGTGACCCTTGAGAAGGGTGCGAGAACCTCCCACTGAAACCTAAAGGAAGAGTGTGAACTCTACCTATTCTCACAGGCTGCAATGAAGTACAGTGCGAGAATGCCTGAACATAGTCAAAAAAATTTAAAATGAAGCAAAATTTAAAAAGGCTTTTGGACTCAGAGGGTCTATCAGGGTATCCTAAAGACTCAGAGATTGATAGGACAGAAGAAAAATGAAACCAGAGCAAATGGCCACAGAAAAATATCAAAAGCCACAAAGAAAATGGGATTGTTCCCCAATGGAGTCGCCAATTTTTTTATTGGATAAATCCGTAGGTGCGAACACTAACCGATCTCCCTAGATCCACCTGGATCTAGAACAAAGCAAGACGGAACATGACTCTTTCCCTAGATTTTGACCATTGAATTAAATAGGAGGCAAGATCATATGACATACCTTATTATCGCTTCCTTTGGTCTTTATTGCTCCTTCTTTGCTCCGGTGTTCTTGTGCAGTCAAGACCAAGACAACACAAACCAACCAAAGCGAAGAAAGCACAATCTATTCAACAGTCAATCTATGTATATCATCAAGGAATTATACAATAAAGTGGAAATAGCTTTATGGGAAAGGGACATATTACTGTATCATATTAATGGAAAGTAAAGATTACAACATGAGCCTTGATGTCGCAAACTTCCTTTCGATGGCCCTTGGATCTGACACACGTACTTGCTCACTTGCATGAAGAAGATTAACTCATTTGGATAAACTTGTTGGAGTCTTCAAGCTATTGTAGCTTCAATCCTTCACACAATTCTTTCACTAATTCTCCAATGAATCTTGCTTAACCTTTTCCATGAGAATTCCCTCAATATATAGGAGAGAGTGAATTAGTTACTTGGATAAGAATGATCCCAAAATATCAGGGAATCCAGTACTAGGATAACCATTCGAATGCCATCTCATTCTTCTAGAAGATTCCCTTCTAGAAGCATCGAGAATTCATCTTTTTCCTTGCTTTAGAAAGAGTTCGCACCCTAGTAGTTCAACACAGTGCGAACTTCTCGCACCCTGGCTTAAGGAAACCTGCGAGAATCATTCATTCTCGCAGGTAAATATACTAGTAGCCTGCAAATAGTCTTCAAAAATGAGTTTTCTGGAAGAGATGAAAATAACTTTTTCTCAGGAGAAAGTTCTTATGAAGAGCCTGAGTACACCATCATCAATACATCATCCCAACGACCAAAATCATGAGTAGCATGGAGGTGATGCGCGTGAGTGGAGGACAGATGGCTCACGGTGAGAGGGGCGGTATTGAGAGGCAATCCGACAGGAACCCGGAGGGGAGGGGGAGGTGGTTAGCAGATTAGAGAGGGGGGTCTGAAATCTTGAGGAGACACCACATTAGGTAGGGTCCGTGGCGAGGAAACCACTTTCCCGGACCCCCCCCCATCGTTAAAGGTAGAATGGTCGGGGGAATTTGGGATGTGATAAGGATCATTGATCTGTAGGAAGGGGATGTCGTTGAGGTGATCAGTGCGGGATTTAGGTAGGGGACATGTGGCGAAAGTTGAGCGGTAGCGAAACTGTGACATGGTGACGTGGAGGTGATGTGATGGCGTGATGTCATATAAGCACGTGATTGAGGAATTTGTCGAAGGTGGTTTTGTTCCACACCGCTTTTGTGCCCACAATCCCCCACAAGTTGCCACGTACCCTTACAACACTACCATGGTTCCAATTGCGGGACCACTCTAGAAAATTAACGTCTGGGAAGTTTACGTCTCCGCAATGAAGTTTGGTCGTCGATCTAATTACTATCTGTGATCCGGGTGATATTTACCTGCTGCAAGGATCAACAATTCTTGTTGATTTGAGATCAACGGTCCATATTCACTTCGAAAGTTCGGGTTTTGGGAGTTTCAAATGTTGTGCTTGGAATTCTCCCAGAGAAAAATCGTCAAAGTGAATGATCTGCCTCCATGTGTCCTTGTTGATGGACGGTCCAAATTCACTTCGAAATTTTGGGTGTTCAACTCTTCGGGACTTTGGCTCTCCGACTAGTTTGACTCTTCGGGACTTCATCTCTCCGGCTAGTTCGTCTCTTCGGGACTTCAGCTCTTTGGCTCTTCGGGAGTTTGAATCTTCGGGACTTTAGCTCTTTGGCTCTTTGGCTCTCCGGCTAGTTCCACTCTTCGAGACTTCGACTCTTCGGGACTTCAGCTCTCCGGATAGTTCCACTCTTCGGGACTTTGGCTCTTCAGGACTTTGGCCCTTCGGCTCTCCGGCTAGTTTGGCTCTTCGGGACTTCGAGTAATTCTTGATGTTAAACCATGCGCGATTTCGACACTCTAAATACACAAAAACTGTCGATTTGATTGGCCTGATGGATCACCACCATCGAAAGTTAACCTGTCTGTTCCTAGAATCAAAGTCTGAAATTGACCGCTTTGGATTGTTGTGTTTGTCCGCGGGCATTTCCTGTGCGTACAAAAACATGGTCGACCTATTGTGAGCTCAATCAATGGCAAACGTGATGACAAGCATTATGAACCGAATACGACATCTATTTTATCCTTTAGGAAAAAAAGAAATGGAAATGCACAAAGGCTTAAACAGGAAATAAAATAATAAAAACCAAGTCGCTCAAAAATGGTAAACTAACTTAACCAACCCGAAGAGGAAAAATTGATGAAGGCGTAGGGAAAAGAGAGAGGAGAGGCAGGGGTGCAGACCTATGTTACAACAGCCAAGAGAAAGGAGGTCTCGTCACAATCCATCCTTCTCATTTTCGTAAAGTGCTTGTGAGTAACATTGTCACCACTGGTCACCAGGCCAGGACAGTGTCCCCCGGCTATTCTCTTGAAAAGAAAAAGCAATAAGACAAAGAATAAAAGGCATTGAATGGGCTAGGAAACAATGGCAACCATGATAAGGTGCAGCTTGCCCTTTACAGAGGCACCCACAGGAATACCTACATTTCCTTGTTATCATTTCACCCCTTTCCCAAACATTTCCCCTACACCATTTTATACACTTACATGACCTAGATTGGTCTTCACCTAGGAAACACCCCAAACTTGAGGAGGATTAGCCCAATAGGACATCTTGAGACTCTCTCCAAACATGTCTTATTAAATTGCATAATGTCTTTAAGCATCTGTCTGGGTAAAGGGGGGTTTGAGGTAGTACTTGTTGTTGCTACAGAACAATGCCCGATGGACAGGTACATATGGCGAGATGATTATCTCGAACCTCCATGGGGTTAAAATCCCACCAGATGGATGTTGTGACCCCAACTAGGGGCAGAGAGACACCAGAGGATGACTCCAGGAAAGAAGAAGAATGTTTCCCCTGAGACACTCTGGCAAGCCTAGACCCAAGGGGGTCTTTCCCTTCCACCATGACATTGGCCCTTGAAGGCCCCTGATGTCATCTTATTGACCCTTGACGTCATCAGTTAGGGTTGGCATGAGGATGTTTTGGCGCTAGTTGGCACGTGTGACAGCTTTTGAGGCCTAGCGTTCCATGAAGGGGCCTAACTTCACCCTAAGAGGGGCATGATGTCATCCCTAAATTCAAATTATGGTTTTAATTGTTAATTTTATGTAAAAACTGGATTTTTGATGTAAATTGGCCATGTCGGCCTTTTGTGACCTAAAAGACAATTAAAGGTCATTGTCATTGTATAAATAAGAGATTAAACTCTTGTTATTTTTCATCATTCATTCATCACTCAAGTGTATATCTGAAATTCGGCCTCCCTTAAGTGTATTTGGTTGAAACTAGTGGTGTGCACTTCTTGAAGGAGGCAATTTTTGGTGCATTTTGGCTATTTTCTTGTGGAGGATCTTCAACTAGGGTGATTTGCTAGATTATTCTTGGTGAAGTAAGTGGAAAATCTGCATTTATTTATTGTGAATGAATGCTTGTGGTTATTTATACTTGTTTCATGTCTAAAATTATGAAATTTCTAGCTTGAAACCCTAGGGGAAAGACATATGTTACTATCTTTTTCCCTATAATCTTCCATGTGTTAAAATATCTTGAAAGGCACCTAATTTGAAGTTGATACTAGAGCCCTACAATTGTAGCACTCTAGTAACCCTACTTCCATTGCCCAATTGCATATTTTATTACATTTTGTTCAACGAAAGAGAAAATCGCTAGGGCCTAACCCTTGTTACTTTCTAGCAATTTTCTCTTGGAAGTGAATTTTTTAAGGCCTTGGGATACCAACACCTCTCTTATCCTCTCCACCCCTTTAACATCTCATTATCATTGCTATTTCTCCTTTAAGAATTTGGTGCTTCCATTAGTGACTCCATTTACCCTAGAAAGGCACTAGACTACCTTTTACAAGTGGTGATTAAACAAACAAACACTTATACTCTTATCCTTGAACTCTTTACTAACATTTTCTAACCATAAATTAGACTAACTCCTAAGATAACTTGTTGTTGTAGCAAAACATTGCTACAGTCATATAAACATACATTAAATTGGCACATTTACCCACCACTAGAACCAATCAAAATTCAATTCTGATAATTTCTAGTGAATCTACTAGGTAAGTGCTAGTTTTGTGTGTAGTTTTCTTGCACTTTTGACCATTTAAACTTGTTTTTGTTGAAAAATATAGATATAACCATCTAACTACAGCAAAATATTTGCAAAACTGACATTAAAAGCTAGCTAGACATTGCCAACTTTGCTTGTGACAATTTACTATCAATTTGCCTAGTCAAAGTCACTTTTTATTGTCTTTTTCAAGCAATTTCAAGGCTTGAATCTTGTGGTTGTTATAAGATATTAATTGATGTTATAAACTGATGCATTGTTGCAAATTTATAATCAACTAGTTTATTTTATGAAGGTTTATTGTCTTATGAAGTACTAACAATCATTTGGTACTTGCAAAGTGTCATGTTTGCCTTGTTGTCTTGTTATGGATAGGTACACAATATATCCATTTGCTTCATCTTTAAGACATAAAAGAAACCTTTGATTATAGTGATTTGTGAAAGGGGAAGGATTTCCTTGTGACTATTTGGCTTTGCCTTCTCAAACCCCCAGGTCACCGGGGACGTCTCCCCTGGGGTAACCTTAGCATACTCCTAAATAGAAAGGGAACTCCTATTAAGGTGACAGTGATAGGTTATTCCCAGTTACACCAATTGTGTACCCACTTTCCTTGGGCATTTAGGAAAGTACAAATTGTGCGATAATAGGTTTCAAATCTGGTACTTGCTTGAAAGGCTATTGGTCATATCATATTATGCATCAACTTTCGTGCATTGAATAGAGCTAGTGTCAAAGATCACTTTCCTCTCCCTAATATGGAAATGATTTTACAACAAGTTGTAGGGTCACAAATGATGTCCTTACTTGATGGGTTTTTTGGCTATAATCAAATCAAGGTAAAAGGGACTGATAGATATAAAATTGCATTTACTACACGTTGGGTCACGTTTGCTTATGAACGTATGCCTTTTGGCTTGTCTAATGCAGGTGTCACCTGTCAAAGAGCTATGCAGATAGCTTTTGACGATCTAATCGGTAAAATTATCCAAGTTTATCTCGATGATTTGACTGTCTATTCAAAGAACCGGTTGGATCATTTCGGTCATCTTAGAAAGCTTCTCATGCATTGCAGAAAATTTGGCATTTCTTTAAATCCTTCCAAGTCTATTTTTGGTGTTACTAAGGGAAAGATCCTCGGTCATATTGTTTCTGATTCAAGAATAAGCATTAACCCCAAAATAATTACTACAATTCTAAACCTTCCTGCCCCCACCTTCAAGAAAGAAGTCCAAGCTTTCATGGGCATTGTCAATTTTGTCTGTAGGTTTGTTCTTGATTTTGTTATCATGGTTAAACCAATTCATAATATTTTGAAGCAAGATCATTCCTTTTCTTGGATAGGTGACGTTGAAAATGCTTTCCTTAGGATTAATAAAGCAATTAGTTCTGCATTGGTTTTGGTGAAACCATATTTCAAGAAATATTTTATCGTATATACCAATGCCACCGAGGAAGCAATTTTTGCTATCCTCTTACAGAATGATGACCAAAACAACGAAAAACATGTAGCATACATGAGCCAGAGTTTAACATATGATGAAATCAAATAATATTATATTGAAAAACATGTTTTTTCTCTTGTTAAGGCTTTAGAAAAATTCCGCCACTTTATTTTAGGCAAGCATATGCAGGTAAGAGTCCATTTTCCTGTTGTCAAGTTTCTTCTCTCACAAACTTATCTTTCAGGTAAACTTGCACATTGGCCTTCCAAAATCCAGGAGCATGATTTAACCATCATGACTTCAAAAATGATCAATGGATTAGACTTAGCCCTTCACTTAGCTCAGCACCCTGAACCAAGTGAAGAACTTGATGATCAAGATAATCCTCTTTCAAATCTATTATATATTGAAAATCAAAATCTTTCTATAGTTGAACATCTTTGTTACAGAAATCTGGTGTATTACTTCGAGCATCAAAAATGCCTAGATAACTTGGATCCTCACCAGAGAAGAAGACTTCGCCTCGAATCTTCTAGGTATATCATTTTGGGAGACTTCTTGTTTAGAAGGTATGCTGATGGTTTATTACTTTGATGTGTGAATGATGAAGAAGCACAGAAATTGCTACAGGAAATTCATGGATCATCATTTTTTGTCATTCACATTGGTGGCCATTTTTCTGCTAAATCTACTGCCTTTAAAATCATAAGAAATCGTTACTATTGGCCTTCAATATTTTGAGATTCCTATAAATTCGCAACATCTTGTGATAAATGCCAAAAATTTGTTGGGAAAGAACGTCTTTATGCAATGCCTTTACAACCTATCTTCCCGGATTTCCATTTTTCTAAATGGGGCCTAGACTTTATCGGTCCTATCAATCCTTTGTCTTCTGCAGGGGATTTTTTTTTTTGACAGCCACGGACTACTTTACTAAGTGGACTGAGGTTGTCCCTCCTAAGCATGCACAGGACGAGCAGGTAATTTCTTTCCTAGAAACTAATATGTTTTCCATATTTTCCCTTCCACTAGATATCATTTCGGATAATGGCCCATCCTTCATTTATGCAAAGTTAACTCAATTTCTAGATAAATTAGGGGTCAAACATTTCACTTCATCATCCTATTACCCACAAGGAAATGGGAAAGATGAGTCCACTAAAAAAAACATGGTTAGGATCATCAAGAGGACCATAGAGGATAAACCTCGCTAGTGGCCCACACTTCTCATTTACGCTCTCTAGGTAGATCGCACTACCACCAAGGCAAGCACGGGCTATACTCCATTTCAGCTCGCGTATGGATAAGAGGCTATCCTGCCTACTGAGCTTGAGACTTCTTCCTTACGGCTGATTTTGTAGATTGAAGAATTAAATTATTCCAATGTTCCCCAAAGGATAAATGCATTGTTAGCCTTGGAAGAAAAAAGGAATTTTACCTTAGAGAACATAAAAAGAAGGTAGCAAACTGTGAAAAATTATTTTAACAAATGAGCAAAATCTCTTGAATTTAAGATTGACAAAAAAGTCCTACTATGGGACTCAGCTCATGTTGAGAGAGGAAGACACTTAAAGTTCCAGAAACTATGGCTAGGTCCTTTTAAAATCATGTTTGTCCTAGGTGCAAACTTATACCTTCTGAAGGATTTAGAAGAGAGATTTTTCTCTTACAGCATTAATGGTTCCCACTTGAAACATTATGTGGAACCAGCCTGATGATTAACGCTTATTTGAAATGATTTCTATATATAATATTGTGTTTTACTGTTTCCTTTTTACTTTGGTTTGTTGAGTTTTTAATTTCTGTTGTTTTATTTTTTTTAATTTATCAAAAATAAAGTCTGGATCAGTTTTTCCATAACAATGACATTTTGTAAGTATTGTTAACCAATAAGAAATAAGGTATACACAGTTTTCACGATGTCCTCCTTTCAGACATCGCTGAAACTACTTGTTTCTTTCAACTATGTTGTAGATAGTTGCTTTTGTCTTCTTCCCTGTTTATGCTATCCTTTTCTTCCCTCCATCCTTTGATCTAAAGAGCAAAACAGAAATATTCTCCTTTAAACTTTAAGAAGTATTATATGTGACATATTGTTCGAATGTTATGCATACAGGACCAATCCCCCTCATAGCTACAACTTTCCATAAGTTATTCCCAAAGTCTTGTCTCATCATTTCCATTAAGCCATATTTTTCCCCTTGTTGCATAACTATTCTTTTTTAGAAGTTTTACTATCATCTACTTCTATCGATCTATGAAACTAGACATTTTGAGTTCTGAATTTGTTAGAAATAGATTTCCATGTGGAGTCGCCAGTTTGTTGACAACCAGAAGTGCAACGTAGTACCCCTGCTTACAAATGGGTTACAATGCCTTATTATTTATATACATATACTAAATAATAGCTAGATAGGTGTGACCCCCTTGTCTAAATCATGGTGAAGAGGAAACACTTCTTTAATTTGTGTTCATGACGACTTTACTAAGCATTTATAGTTTAAAAAAAAACACAGAAATTTGAACCTACAATCAATGAGTATAATGGCCGACAATTTAGAAGGCGAAAGAAAGTAACGAGCACTCTGCTCACAACTGCTATACATATGCTATGGCACATGGTTAAAATTAGCACTTTGGGTCACACTCACATTGGTTATAATATGTTGCATTCATGGTGTTGCTTATATTTGGTGAACAATAGTTATGTTTATGCAATTGTTCGAAGTTAATTTAGTCCTTGCAAACAAGGGACTTGTTACAATTTAAAATGAAGCAAATAGTATTATCATGTTGTTATTAAACTATGGTAAAAGAGGGTTTTTGTTTCAATATAGAAGTGACATGTTTGATTTGTATGGTTGATTAATGCGCTTAATTGAATTTGGATGTATTACACCCTAGCTATGGTTGATGGAAATTAATGAGTGGGTGGAGAAGTGACATGCATTTACTGCACGTCGTTCTTACCCACCTCGAGCTTATCACCCTCAGCTTGTCGCACACTTGGTTGCTCTGGTTAGTTTACCTCTGTTTCGCTCAGGAGTTGGAGAATAGTGGTGGTCTTTGGTCTTTTTCGGTTCTTTCCTCATAGGTATGGTGACTCTCTCCCTTCCATTCATCATTCTAGCCTCGCTCTGGATAGAATATTTGTGTTGGCTCTTAGAATTCATATGCAGAGTGCTTGCTTTCTGAAAGATATGGTGGTTGGATGTGCATTATGTCTGTGCAAATGACGTCAGTTGGTGTTTCGAATATTCAAAATTGGAATTTGTTTTAAATGCCCCTTCATGTTGAAAGTATTCGGTCATGGTTGCGCTGGGGTGGATGACTGATTATTATTGCTCCTGGTTGTTCATAGAGTTATAGAAATTTTTGTTTGTTATCACCCACATCTCGAGATAGAATTCTGGAAGGTTTTTTATGGTAAGAAAATGATACAGTCGGGTTCTTGGTTCTCTTTGTGGTTATTGTTACTTCTTGCTCTACTCATGAGAATTTGTTTCCCTGTTTAATTGCCATTTTACGGTTTGAATAAAGGAAGAGTAAGGTTTTACCTCGCAGCCACCTTGGATGACTATGTCAAACTTTGTTGGAGATTTGTTTTTAATGTTATAAACCCCATTTGTGAAGTTGTTGCACTCACATGTTGTTCAGACCCTGTTCTCCCTTATCATGGTCGTTGAGAGCTTGAACTTGGATTGTGAATTGGTTATGTGTTAACCCGACAGTGCAAATATTCGTTACTTGCATATTTTCTTGGTCCATGGGTTGATTACCTACAGGAATGTTGGTCATTGGATAGTGAATAAAAGGAAAGAATGTCAGGGTTTCGAAACCAACCTATCACATACAAAATACTGGAGGTAGTTACCAGCCTCGTATGTTGAGTATTGGTTGGACTATGTTACACTCCATTGCACATTGGATGTGGTCTATTTAAATTAATGGAATATTTTATGTTGATAGGTTATCATATGAAAAGAGTTCTACGAATAAAAGAAATTAATTATACTGTGAAAAGAGATTTATTACAATTGTTTTGGCTCGGTGATGTTTAGAGTCAATTGATTTTTGAAAAGGGAAAATCGACCAGCTAATAGAATAAAGGGTTTGGAACCCAATCCAATGTGTAGCAATTGAATTGGTTCATTGGTAAGTTTGATGGCATGTTCTTCTTCTCAGCCTCCTCATGTCTGTTCTAAGCGCTCTGTGTTAATCGTTGATAGTTGGAATTATGAACAGTCTGTCTATAAATTGTATTGTTGTTCTATCAAACATGTGTGAAGAAAATATATGAATTAATTGGCTAAGTTTAACAGTTATGGAGCTTTGCTTTAGATTTAATATGGAGGTTACTATGTTTTTTATTTTGATATTGCCTACAGTTTAAAATGTTTTTGGTAATTAAGGGTATGTTGTTTTATTTAATGGAACAGTGTCCATTTCATTTCCCCTCCATTATACCATTTTTCACTCCTTACAAGCCCACCATCTTCCCAAAATAATTTTAATTCCCTGTTATTTTATTGTAAATCACATTTCAAGAGAAATAATAAAAGAAGAAGGAAGTGATTGGTGTTTAAATTGGAAATGGAAGCATTATTTTGATGTTGCTTGAACAGTATAGCCTGGTGGTCCCGTCCATGCTACCACTTTTCATTCATTACCAACCCTTCATCTTCCCAAAAACCCTATCATTCCTTGTTCAATAGAAATTAATTATTGATTTGAGTATTATGATGAATGGATTGATTGTATGCACTTATGTTGATGATGATAGAGCCAACCTTTGATTTTATTTAGGTAGGGTTGATGCATGGATTGACAAGAGTTTTCAGAACTAATTGGAACATTGCTTCAGGATGAGATTTTTCAATAGAGGCAGTAATGGCAGAGGTAACAGAGGCAGGGGAAATTGATAGAGGGGTCATAGAAGACCTCAATTCTCCATACATTTTGATGTTGACCCCCGAGAATTGAACCATATTTTCCAAGTTGGTTTCTTCAACCTAGTAGGACAAGGAATCCTCTAGCCCTGACCAGAAAGACCTTCCTTCCAAGCACATCAAAATATCCCCAGTGTCTGAGTCCCTCCTCATGTTTCAATGCGACCAGAACCACCCGCCAACGATGGTTGGCAAGAGATTGTCCACAAGCTTGTTGTTCACCACCGCGATTGGCCCACTGCATCATTTCCATTACCCCCTCCACCACCAAAAAATCAATTTGCCCAATTTGATCATGTTGTCTCACCCATGTAGTCATCACATGCCAGTAAAATATTAAAAACGGATGTCCCCAAGCCTGTGTAGGACAAGGAAAAAGGGATAGCCAATCACTCCATCTCATCCAAATAATTTTCCAAATCAGTCTCCTCTCGCCTTCATCTTAAGGATGATTGTTCTCATGTTATTAGTGCAGTTCGGCCTCAAGGCTCTAACCAGTCAAAGGTTGCCACACAAAAATCAAAAGGGGACAGCAGTGAGAAGAGGCCTAATGCCTCTCATAGTAAATATGGATTTTGATAATGATTAGTGTTGTTTCATATGATGAAGATAGTATTTTTACATTGGTAAAGTTTTGGACAACAAGCTTATTTTTAGACATTCTTTTTGGGACGGCATGGATATAATACCATGTTGGATATGATCAGATTATATTGGGCTGATATTTAAAATATTTGGTCATAATTTTGAAAATTGGAGTTACAAGGAGGATTTATTTGAAATCTATTGATTGATTTTTATATTTCATGTCCTGATTATTATTAAAGGAAATAATTGGGAGTCACAAGGGGTCCCACCTATTTAGTTATTATTTAATACCCTTATTTATATAGTATTATTATTTATTTGTCTCAAACTAATTAGTTAATTTAATTTGACTTAACTAAAGAAAGGTAGTTGAACTACCCTAACTTATTGAGGAGGAATAAAAGCTCAATGAGATGAAGAGACAAGAGGAGAGAATAGGAGGAGAACTGCAGCCATAAGGTTTGTTGATATACTAGTGAGATACTTTCAATCTTCATTCATTCTTTGTTTATTAGAAATCTTAATCCTCTTTATGACAGTAGCGTCTTATTGAAGGCAGTAGGATTCAAAAACTGAATCGCATATTTCAGCAGCTTGTTTTAAAGGTGTATGATTTATCTTTGATGGTCTATGTATTTTTGTTTGTGCGTGAATTGAGTTTCATGACTGATAAAGAATATCTTGCAGAGTCAAGTGACATCATTTTATAGCAATTTGATCCAGATCTTTAGCTTTGGTTTTCTTCTTGATTGTCAAAGTATTTTTGTATGGTGCCCATCGAAGGCTTCTAAATTTTATTTTGGTCCCTACCCTCACAGGGGTTTGTAAAGAGAACTAATTTTTGTATCTCATAATGAAATAAATGAAAAATCAGATTATTGTTTCAGTCTCACACATGTGTTTAAATAATCTGGTTCATTCTTTTGCTTTGATCTCCATGTATACATTAGTATAATTTCTTTACACATTCATGTAACTTTGTTCAAGTTTACTTATTTTTCATTGTTATATATAACACATAAAACCAGCCTTGGTACTTTGTAATTAATCCATGTGGATTAAGTGATTGTTTTTTAGGCTATAAACCCCGGGTGACATTCACAACTATCTTGTCTTAGCCAAACAATCTAAAAATGCTTAAGGTTTTCCATACATTTTCCTCAACATTGTGGAACTATGACCTATGAAACTATGTCCTAAGACCTATGACCTATGGAACTATGACATTTGGAACTATGACCTATGGAACTATAAACCTAGGAAATATGACCTATTGAACTATGGTCGGTGGAACTATGACCCTTGGAACTATGACCTATGGAACTATGACCTATGAAATTATGACCCTAGGAACTATGACATGTGGAACTATGACCTATGGAACTATGACCTGAGGAACTATGACCTATGTAACTATGACCTGAGGAACTATGGCCTATGGAACTATGGCCTATGGAACTATGACCTATGAAACTATGACCTATGAACTATGATCGATGTAACTATGACCTGTGGAACTATGACCAATGGAACTATGACCTATGAAACTGAGACCTAGGAACTATGAATAGTGGAACTATGACCTGTGGAACTATGACCCTAGGAACTATGACCTATGAAACTATGAGCTAGGACCTATGACCTGTGGAACTATGACCCCATAAACTATGACCCTAGGAACTATGACCTATGGAACTATGACCGGTGGAACTGTGACCCTTGGAACTATGACCTGTGAAACTATGACCCTAGGAACTATGACCTATGAAACTATGACCTGTGGAACTATGACCTATGAAACAATGACCTGGGAACTATGATCGGTGGAACTATGAACTATGGAACTATGACCGGTGGAACTATGACCTATGAACCTATAACCTATGACCGTTGGAACTATGACCCTAGGGAACTATTGTTACATAGTTTTAATTTTTAGGTGTATCTAAAAAAAAATTAAAAAGATTTTCTTGCTTATTCTTATTTTTTGTTTTTCTTCATTAAAAAGTATTTTGTAAAATTTTAGGATAAAAGTGTTACTTTCTATCCTGTATATAGATTTTGTCAATTTGTTTTAAATCTCATAGTTGTAAATATCAATTTGAAAGGTTTGAAACAATACTTTGTAAATATGTTTTTCATTCAAGAGTTTTAAAATTTATTTTAAAAAAAAGTTATTCAAATAACTCAAGAAATTCCTTTATGTTTGTGTCTTAGCCTTATGCTTTATCGGAGTTGCGGATCATCGGGACCTTTCTTCCTCTTTTAAATATGTTTCCTCCACAGGTTCGTTGGACCTCGAGTCTGCAAGCCCTCAGCAAGGTTCCATATTAAAAGTTCCCTTGCGGGGTTTCAGGGAAGCCAATATTTTGTTCTGCATAGACAATCAAAACTCCTGAAACTCGGAAAGGCGAAAAAAGCTCAACATGCAAATGTTAAAGCCACGTATTAACCGACCTGTCATCCAGCATGTCGGCTGATGTGTCACTTGCCACTTGTTTCCACATGGTGACACGTGTCACCTATTTTCAGTACTTTTGGGCCCCTGAAAAGTGCATTTATGTTTAACATGTGTCATCTCGTGATTTGCCACGTCATCTATATAATGTCATTTTTCCACATCATCTTGCGGGTTGCGAAGGTTTTATCCTCTAAAGAGAAATTTTATGTCATATAAGACTCCGTAGTCCCGCAGGTCGGCAGCTTGTTGAGCGCTCAACACACCCTAAAAGCTTTTGAAATTTTTTCTCTTTTGGGTACCACTTGTTTTCTTGTTTCTTCTCTCTGAAATAAATCTGTTGTGTAGGGGTCATCAAGTTTTGTTTCCATGGACCTATTGAATTGAAATTTTTTCTCTTAAAAGGAACTTGGCATTTTAACTAATAATTCACAGCTAAAATTGTGACCCACGCACTTATTTTCGGCATCAGCAAAATCCCAGCAGTAAAATGCCCACATAGAAACGATAATCGTTGATCGTCAATGTATCCCATCGGTGTCATCAAAATATGAGAGGAAAAAACATTGGCATGGGCCATAACAAATGTCCGATAACCTATTACTGATGCATTTTTTAGGGTCGATGAAATCCCAAAGATTTGAATTGTGGAAATTTTCACATTGATACATCAGCGATCACCGATCACCGATGCATGTTTGGCATCGGTAAGTTTCGAGGGGGGTAATTTGGGAACACTTGTTTAAACATTTCATTGATCCTCGATACTTCTTCGGCATCAACGAGGTAGGACATGTTTGTCAAAGCACATATCTAATGAAAATCCCTGATTCCTAATAAACTCTTAGGCAAAGGGGCCAGATTCAAATGCCATGTGTCTTTATCATGTAATCATTTCATACGGCCTAGTTTCATCCTGAGTCACCTTAGAGTTCATTGTGTCCTAGTCGCACTTCTAGGTCAGCTTTTCCACATCGACGATGTATGGCCAGATGGATTGGCATCAAAGCTTTTTCCAAGAGATATCAACAAACATTGTCTAAGAAAAACGTCGACCCCCAATTCGCTCATTTAAATTAGCAGAATGATGAGACGCCTTCAGCACAAAATAAGTTCGGATTATGTGATTTAATAGGCCAATTAATGTTTCTCTCCGCATACATTGTTTCCCCATTCATCGATCGAATAATGGGAATTTTAAATTGTCGATGAACCACAACGTAGCTCACTCCTACGCCCCCAACCTACGACCACATTTAATCCCAAGAATAATGCAGATCTTGGTGACGAATTGTGTAAAACCGCATTTACGCCCCGAATTGAAGAATTGATGCGACAAGGTAAGTATTCTCTGTGTTTAAATTAATAAGACAGTTTCGAACCCCAACATTCTTCACACAAATTTTCTCATTCTCAGAGCAGTCAAAGGAGCGAAAAGAGCGTCTCAAGAGTTGCACTCGATTCTCAGAATTTGAAAACCAAGTTAAGATAGTGCGAAGAAGAGGTATATATTGATTTTCTCATTTCGGCGGATGCATTTTATTTATATATCAGTATCCTCTCTACAAGATAGTCTCTAACTCTGCTCTCTCTACAAGGAAAATTTCTCCAAGGAAGCCAACGACCAGATGCTCACCAAGGGCACCAAAGTTGAAGGAAGCATAGGTCAGTGAAGGATCTTCTCCCGGCACTACAAGGCAATTGGAGTTTGTTTCTAAAGTGAAGTTGGTCATCAGAATGTCTACTAAGAAGGAATTTTCCCAACCCCTTGCATTTAGCGACACAGAGGCAAGCACTGGGTCAAATATAATTCTCCTGTAGTGGGAATATTTTTTCAACAGGATTGATCGAGAAGATTGCCCAAAATATATTCCCCACATCGACCGGGATGTAAGGACGCTCGATGACCAGGTTTTTCTGAACATTCGGTGGTCATTCCTGCATATGGTAGCATGTTGAACCCCAGTCTTTCCCTGTATTGAAACCCTGGGGTGGATAATCAACCATACAAACACAATGAAGTGCCTGGTCAATGATGAGAAAGGAGGATGCGTCAATGTTTTTCTCTTGACGGAGGTCCAGAAATACTACAAGCTCAGGGACCCGGAGGAGCGATTAAACACAAATTTCATAGTAAAATTCTATGAGTTCCATGACACCATCAGATTGATGGCCTTCTGGTGGAAGGAAGATAAAAAAATCATGAATCGGAGCAATGGCTAATATGGGATAGCAAACCTAAGGGAGCCATACATATATTTAATGGCTTTAATCTGCCGATTGTACGGGGAGAGGGATTGTGCTAAGTTTTTGGATGCATGGATGCCTCTGGCATATATTGTGTCCATCTCCGGGAGTAGCTTCAACTGGGGAGAAACAATTTCTAAACAATTAAGCACCAACTATTGCAAGCTCAGACACCAAAGGATGGAGAAGCCCCTACTTTTCACATGGCATCATACCTGTTAGGCGTAATTTGTGCAAGGAACATCTTCGCAGGCATGTCATCGATATACCTGTACATGTATACTTCAACATTCTGTGGGAAAACAAGTACAAAAAATCCTATGCTCTCATCTACGATAAATTTATAGCTTGGGTTTATCTTATTATTTTTAAGAAAGAATGCCCAAGACTTTCGACAGCGTCCAAGAAAATGACCTCAAAGGTAGGCCATTGGTACCTAGAAGAAACTAGTACTTATATCAGGGTGTTTGGGGCTACCGGCACACTGCATCTACTCCTCGCTCACGTCTCAGACCGGCTCGTCCTGGGAGAAATATGTTACCAAACCATCCTGCAGGGATATAATGCCACTCTGGTTAAAGACAAGAAGAAATCATTCATACCCTATGGTTTCCATATAGGGTTTTACATGATGAAGAATACTACACAAGCTAAACAAGAGGGTTTGAGCCAACTGGAATACGGATTCCCAACAGGTCGATTTCGCAAACATGACCCTAGAGGCCTAGTACTTCAGCATGCGTCACAAGTCTACTCCTACTAGCCATATGCACATGATAAGTTTGAAGATGAGATATTTATAGAATGTGCTCAGGACTGGGAGGAGGTGCTACAAAGAAAATCCAACCCAAATATGACTAGGTTTAAAGCTATGAGTATGGATGAGCAAGTCGAAATGATAGAACAAATGGCTCAAGAATTCCTCAAGGTTAGGGAAGAGAATAGAGCAGTAGAAGCTACAGAGGCACATAGGAGGGGGATGTTGTTGTTAGAAGAATCTCAAGGAGTCATCCAGAGGTTAGAAAATGATCCCCAACTGTTAGAACCTATAAAGATCACCCTGACCGACCCAATCAACATCGGAGAGGAGATAAATGGCTCAGAATCAACCCCACTGGAGGAAACCGTCGATATAGAAAACCCTATAGTTTCGCCACCACAAGCCAGATCATCGGTGACTATTCCATTCTAGTAGGAGATTCCAAGAACACCAAGTGAAAAGGGTGTGCCTAACATCCTCTTTGATATAATTACCATCTATGGTGATGAAGAGATCTCGGAGGTCTTGCTTATAACTCTAGTACCAATCACAGAGGAGAAATAACCAAGAGGAACATTTTGTTGGTTGTGGAGCCTGATTATCTTCCTGATTCAGAGGTCCTTGCTTTCAGTCGTGTTTATACCCCATGAAGTATTTACACCCCATAAGTATGTACACTCTTCCACGCGGGGGAGTGCAGAGGGGGGGTACCCCCTCTATGGGGTCTGGGGGGCCTATCCCCCCAGCTGGGGGGTCTGGGGGAAAGCGAGCCCCCAGCGGGGGTTCGGGGGCAGCGTCCCCCAATGGGGGTTTGGGGGCAAAGCCCCCGAACCAAAAATCGCCTTATAAAAGTATATTGTAATTTCATTGTAAATTTGGACCGTTCATTATAAGGTCGCAGATCTAATGGTAGAGATTATGTTAGGGTTTTTTGCCCTAGAAGGCAACCCTCTTTTATGAGGGAAATGTATTGTGGCTATGGTTGATGGTGAATATTGTATTCTGAGAGAGGAGACTGTGAAAGAAAGAAGAGGAAGTTACAGCGGGTTTTGTTGTAGGTTGTATCCCTTCATTTGCTGGATAATAATAAAGGAAGGACCTGGAAATTTCTCTAGTGGACGTAGCCCACACTGGGTGAACCACGTAAATCTGTGTCTCTCTTGTATTGTGTGCCTTCTGTGTTTTGTTTCTGCATTTGTTTTATTTTATTGCTCAGAGGTCCTGTTTTTCTAACACATTTGCGCCAACCCCCGATGCTTTGATTCTAAACCCTCGACAGGGTGACCATGAGGTCAAGAGTATCCTAGACATTGAATTTCTCGACCTATCGAGGACCTCGAAAGACAACTCCAAGGATGAGCTAGGCTCTGGTGAACAATAAGAGGAATTACAGTAGCTGGAGATCAGAACCTCAAAATTCGATCGCCAAGTTAATGTTTAGCCTGTAACTGTCTCTCCATTTAATTCCCATACTCCACTGGTCGACGAACACCAATAGGAGGTCAGTTATTAGAACATATAGAAGTTTCCCCTTTCAAAGAAGTATAGGAGCCAATCCTAGAAAAAATATATACAGTAGGAAGCTTCGGCAACACTCTGACCTGAGGAGACCAACAGATCCATGAGCCCATGGATGAGGTCATCGATATACAGGTGATTGCTTAAGATGGAAAGAGGAAAGCCATAATGAGGAGTACAACCAAGAAAATGAGGCTTACACTTCTCATCACCACAAAATAAAAGTTGCTCATCACAGAAAATGTGAAGACAACTGAGCTAATTGGCACAACGATGGCTATAACTGATGCCACCCTGGATCGAGTGAAATGGGACGAAAAGGAACTAGCCACCGCAAAGAAGGAGCTAGACCATCTGTGCCATCTGGCGAAATATTACCAAGACTCAACAAAAGCAACATTTTCCCTGAAGAGTGAATTCTGAGAAGCATATGCACAATTCACGAGCAAAAGACATCTCTTCACTGCATGTGTAGCCAATTTTCAAGAAGACACTCTCATGGCACTGGAAACCTATAAAGACATGGATAGATGGTATGAAAAGGCATACCAGGTTGTAGAATGAATCAATTATATCAGTGTAGTACAGAAGGGCCAAGACACGGAGGAGCATGGCATCTGAGTATTGATGGATAGCAACATCTCCCGAATCAGGAAGGCAGTCAAATATTGGGTAAGTATGGCCCAAGAATCTCAACGAAAGATATAGGAAAGGTGGGTCGAGTGCAAGAAAAGCTAGGAGAATATCAATTGGGAGATGAAAGACATTGGACTTCCAGAGTTCAGCTCACTTGAAGACTTTGTTGACTTGCATGACATAGTCAAACGACATGTAGAACATGACTCGGCATGGGAAGTGGAGATCACGTAGGTGGCGAGCATGACACCTGGCCAGGTAAAAACGTTTATGGAACACCCGATCAAGGCTCGCACAGTACTGCAACGTTTAAGTGCAAAGATGATCATATATAGAGAACGAGCAATAGAGATAAAGGAAACCATTTCAGCCCCGATGGACCAGCACAGATTTCGGTATGCTAACACATGTGAGGATCTCTTCGTCAAGTGGTCAGAGTACAAGAAGAATCGTCCACTCTAGTAGAACCACTAGGCGATCTCAAGAGAACAAAGAGATCAAGCGCCACGTGTCATTCTTTTGTTTTACTTAACACAAACTTTTCGTAGCTATTTTAATTTAGTGATTCTTTATAAATAGGGAGATCAACCGTTTGGGAAGGGTCAATGGTTTTGGAAAAGACCTTGTTTTTTGAGAATTGTAAAGAATTATTTCTAAGCAACTTTAATTAAGAAGTTTTGTTTAGAACCAAAGACAAATTTTATTTTCATCAAAAGCGTTATGTGATTGGATTGAGGAGGAACTACTTCATTCTTTGAATTCAACAATTGATGTTGTAACGAGTAAGAGTCTTTGAATCTATTGATAAGTTATCTTTTTCAATACTTTAACAGTTCTTTTGTTCTAAATGATGAAAAGTGAATCGTTGTGTTAATATGTGATTGATGGTAGAGCTAAGGAAACTATTTTTCTTGCACTTATTTTATTGCATGCATATTTTCTTTCCATAATTGTATCTTAGTCAGTGTTGAAATACCAGCAAGTTAATGTATTATTACTAGACTTGTAATAGGTGTGAATAACATTGTCTGCACGCTAGGGCATGAGGGTTATCCCAACCTCAACATTTTTGAGTAGTTAATCATTCCCTCTATCAGTTGGTTTATACCATCACCCCCTTACTTTATCAAAATCATCTAATAATAGAAAATACAAAAAGAGAAACGTTTAACCTGAAGGAGGAACTTTCATAGAAATATATCATGTCAATCACTAAGTAAATCCCATCGGTAAATTGGCCAGATCGAAATATCTGGAGAACCATTCCACCCATCAAACGCTGCAGAGTCTAATTGGGCCTCTAAGGCAGGTTTGGTTCCTACTGTTGAGTCAAAGGATCTCGGACCCCTCAACAGAATTGGCAGTAGAAGGAGGGCCTGAATGAATGAATGGCTAACGATATTTATGATAATATATTTCGCATAGCCTGCATATTCAAAACATCCCACAAGCATGGCTAGTCATTCTCAGGACAACCCACGTACAGAGAGTACTCCCGAAACGAGTAACTCACCTCAGAACAAGGAAGTAGAACACTTATTCCCTGAAATACCTTATTCTCTCCCCCACGAGGAGTTGAACCAGTTCAAAAGAATCACAAGAGCTTACACCCGACAAATTGGATCGTTACCCTTAGATCAATTACTTCCTCATAGAAAACAAGTAAGCAGACCAGTTTTTGACACCCCTGACCAGGTTTTTGTTCACACAGTAGAATATCTTATAGATTTTTCCCTCACTGAGATCGATCAACCCCTTAATCTGATCCCCGAAACACTAGCTGGTAACTACTCTGAACCTAACAATTTTGAATCTAACGAGGAAGGGTCTAACTCAGATCGCTCAACTTCAGAATCAGACAACATGGAGGATAATAACAATAACAATGAAGAAAGGGGAAATCAACCTCAAAATAAACAACAATGGTTGGCCAAAGATGCTCTAGCAATCCCATGACGGGTACATAACCTTCCCCGACATCCGAAAAAATTACTTCCCAAATTTGACCTTGAAACCTCTGGATTGCCCGAAGACCATATAAAAAATTCATACTAGCTATAATATTGATGAACGTACAACATGATGATGTAGTATGTAGGCTTTTTCCCTATACCTTTGAGAATTCAGCCTTAACTTGGTATTTTAACTTGCTTGTTGGATCCATAACTAGTTGGACAAAGTTTCAAAAAGATTTCTTAGACAAATTTGTGGAAGAAACCACCACAGGAGATTTAATGGCTGAAATGTTCGCTGCCACCATGAGTTCAAAAAAGAAGGTTAAATATTTTAATCAATGGTTTACCACTATCCTGAACAAATTTCAACCTGAAGCTAAACCTACTCAGGAGTTGCAGATTGAGGTGTATGCTAATGCTCTCCCTGCTTCCATTTCCATGTTTTTGAAACTGGCTGCCAAACACACCCTAGCTGAAAATTTTGAGGAAGCCAAAACAATTGAATTCCAAATGAAGGAATGCAAAGAGGGTCAGTTCTAACTAGTTAAGAAGGAAGCTCAACCTCCACCTAGGAGAGGACTTTTGTTGACTAGACCCCCGGGAAAATAAACAGAACAAGGTCCCGAAAAAGGAGGAGGGGACATAGAATACCTACAACGGATGATAAAGAAACTTTTGAATGAAATCGTAGACATGAAAATAAGTGTCAAGGAAGGAAACCAAGGTCAAAGGCCTTATAAACCATTTTTTAAAAGAAACCCGCCTTTCAAAGCAATTGAACCTCCCCCAACCAACTTAAACATCGACCTGGGTATTGTAGCATCCGACTCTTTTTGTACGTACCATCAAGAGAAACATTTCGAAAGAGACTGTCCCCGATGTGTGCATGCTATGAATTTAATCGCCAATCGGTTCCTAGATGAAGTTTCTCTTACTGAACAATTAAGTGGCTCAGTAGTAAATATCGTCGATCAGGAAGAAGTTGCGCCATCGGAAGAAACAACCATGTTGTTGTGGGTCCTAACTTTTTGATGCCTCTCGACGATGTATTTGAGGTCTAGGAACCACCTGCTGAGGTTTTGGCTGTACAAACGCGAAGTAAGGGTCAACCTGTCCAAAATGATCCCACCATTGTTCAATCCTTGAGAGGGAAACAAATAGTCGATCACTGCAAAGCACCATTTGTCTCCCAAATAAGTCCTATAAACATAGACACATTGGAGAATCCATAGACTTAAACATCAAAGAACTGAAAGTTTTTGGGGAATCTGAAATTATTGTGAGGCAAGTGAAGAATACTATCCATTGCAATTCACCCCACTTGAGAAATTACCAACAAGAGGTGCATAGACTAATAGAACATTTTGAGGCCTTCAATATTACTGTTGTTCCCAGAACAAAGAATACTCTTGTTGATTCCCTACCCACTGCAGTTTCAAGATTATCCCCTTTAGAATATTATGAAGCCTCCAGGTTCACTGTGGAACTACTCTACAAACCATCAATGCCCAACAATATTTCTAATTGGAAGGTTTTTGAAGGAGATGAACAGATTGTAGATTTTCTAACTAATCAAGAGAATTTTACAGATTTGGCTACTGATGATGAGGTATTCCAAGAGTAACTGGTAGAAATTGATTTCCACGAACAAAAGAAGGGAACATGTCACTCTTATAATAAACCAAGGTTTTGCATGATACCGAAAGGGGTAGCCAATTTGGAGAACCTTTTCAACCCGGGGGAAAGATTTAAAGGGTCAAAGAATACAAAAACAGGGATTTCATGTCCTATATACAAGACTATAAACCTAGGAACCTAGGAACCTCGGAAAACCCTAAGAATGTAAATCTAGGTAAAACAGTGTCCAAAGAAGACAGGAAATATTATCTCAAACTTTTTAGAGAATATCAAGATGTCTTTGCATGGTCCTACCGAGAATTGAAAACTTATGACACTCGCATTATACAACACACAATCCCGTTAAGATCTAGAGTAAAACCCTTCCAACAAAATCTCAAGAAGTACCATCCATCTCTGGAACCCCTGATGTATCAAGAGCTAAAGAAATTGTTAGATGCTAAGATTATCTTTCAGGTTAGACACTCTCCCTGGGTAGCCAATTCAGTTCCTATCAGGAAAAAGTCTAGGGAGATCCACCTGTGTGTATATTTCAGAAACCTTAACAGAGCATCAAAAAAGGATAACTACCCTGTCCCACCCATGGAACAACTCTTGCACACTGTGTCTGGCTCTGAAATCTTTTCCCTTCTAGATGATTTCTCAGGGTAAAAACAGGTCTTAGTTTCAGAGGAAGACCGATTGAAGACTATCTTCCAAACCAAGTGGGGAACTTTTGCTTGTAAACGCATGCCCTTTGGGTTGATTAATGCAGGGGAAACCTTCCAAAGGGCCATGGACGTAGCTTTTCGAGGATTGATTAATAAGTGTGTAGTAGTATATTTGGACGACGTGACTGTGTATTCAAAGAGTAGAGAATACCACATCCAACATCTAACCCATATTTTTGAAAGGTGTAGGAAATATGGAATATCTTTAAACCCTAAGAAAACTATCTTTTGTGTAGAGGAAGGGAAACTACTAGGTCATATTATATCTCAAGCAAGAATTCGTATAGACCCTGAATGAATAAAGGAAATAGCTCAGCTTCCCTTGCCCCATAACAAAAAGGTTATGCAATCGTTCTTTGGGAAAATTAACTTTGTGAGGAAGTTCACACCCGATTTCGCTGAAACTGTCAAACCCTTATAAAATATGATTCGCAAGGATGCAGAGCTTAAGTGGTATGACGAGTGAAAAGATACCTTCAACAATATCAAGATTGCAATCTCTCAAGCTCTGGTGCTACGAAGTCTCAACTTTATAAAATATTTTTTCCTCTATACTTTCACCTCCGACCAGTCCTTGGCTGCAGTATTGACCCAGAAAGATGATGACAACAATGAGGCACACGTATCATTTATGATCACTAATATCCAAGGAGCCGAATTGAACTACCCTGCTATAGGCAGAAAAGATTATGTGGTATACAAAGAAATAAAACATTTCATATCTTACATCCTGAAAAATCACACCAAATTCACCGTGCCTCATCTCGCAGTTTGATCCCTATTCACTCAACAGGAGATGGGAGAGAGAAGGGAAAATTGGATGGAAATGATCCAAGAATTTGATCTCGATATAAAACCTGCCAAATTAATTAAGGGACAAAGATTGTGTAAACTGGTCGCAGAAGCCCAAGATCTAATAAATGAAGACCCCGGCTGGGATAATGAATTAGCATTATGGTGCAGTGAAGATTTATACATTCTTCCAGGGCAATAATCTTGGTATGGAAAATTGATTTACCTCCTACATCATGGGACTTTCCCAGAAAACCTAAGCCCTAAGGAAAGGAGAGCTCTCAGGCTCAAATCCGTGCAATATCACCTTGTAAATTCAGTACTTTTCCGTGTAAATTATGATGGAGTACTCTTAAGATGTCTCGAACATGAAGATGCAGAAAAGGTTCTGAGGGAACTCCATGATGGTCTTGCAGGTGGACACTTTGCAGGAGATAACACAACTCACAAAATATTAAGAGTTGGTTATTACTTGCCTACTCTATTTAGGGACGCTCATACATACACTAGAAACTGTAAATCTTGTCAAATGAGCATTGGTAGAGAAAATAGGGCAGTTGTCCCACTCCAACCAATGACCATATCCAGACCGTTCGATCAATGGGAGTTAGACTTCATAGGGGAGATTAATCTGAATTCTTCAAAACAACATAAATATATATTGATTGCTGCAAATTATTTCAAAATATGGGCAGAGGCCATCCCTCTGACTCACGTGAATGAAAAGGTTGTAATCCAATTCATAGAACAAGAGATGATCACAAGGTTTGGGATGCCTTCCATTCTCATTTTTGACAATGTTGCCTACTTTTCTTCTACTCTATTAACAGAGTTTTCTCTAGACAAAGCAATCATAATAAGATACTCTGCAAACTACTACCCACAAGAAAATGGGGTAGTAGAATCAACTAATAAAAACCTATTGAGGATCTTGAAGAAAATAGTCACAGACAATCAGAGGAATTGGCATAGATTGCTTCATAATTCCTTATGGGTAGATAGAGTAACACCCAAGGAAGCTATAGGAAATTCTCCATACTTTCTCGTATACAAACAAGAAGCCATTCTCCCAAATGGGTTGTATCTTCCATCACTTCAGCTTGTTCATGCTTCAAGAGGAAAACCCTCATCAGTTATTCAACAAATAATTGATACCCTCCTCATGCTTGAAGAGGAAAGGGAGAAAGAAAATCTAAAGTTTATCTGTCATCAACAGATAGTTAAAAGATGTTTTGACAAGCATAAGGCCAAAGAGAAGAGTTTTGAAGTAGAAGACTTAGTCCTGAAATGGGATAGAGCAAATGAACCTAAGGGAAAACATTCGAAGTTTCAAAATCTATGCCTCTGACCTTTCTAGGTATCCAATAAAATTGGGGTAGGAACGTATCGGTTTCAAAATCTAAGGGGGGGACTTGACACCCTCCCAGTGAATGGCCAAGCCCTAAAACAATACTTCTTTCAAAAAAAAAATGTATTTTTCATGTTTCTTTTAGAATATATCTTAATTAGGATAAATTTGTAGGTTTAGGGTAGACTTATTGCAAATTCCTCTTTATTTTTGTCTTTTCTTTTGCTTGGTATTTTCCTGTAATTAAGTTGTGTTCCGTAAAGCAGTGGTCGACTTTAATAAATATGGTGTAGCAAACTCTGCTCCTAACTTACGCTTACGTGCAACATAAGAAACGTTGGAAAAATACAAATTTCTTAAAGGAGATTTATATATTGTCTTTGAAAAACAAACAACCTTGGTAAGTGATGAAATATCCGCCTGGTGGTCTGGTAAATCCCAAAGGGAAAGATGGATATTTGGAAAGGATCACATGTACCTCTAGACAGAGCTAGGAAGAATTTCACCTTAACAATTTCACCTTTCAGATAACATACGTCCTCCTCCCCAACTCACTTGTGGCATTTCTTCCAGAAGTAAATCAATTATATTAAAATGAGTGCAAAGTCAGAGAGGGTATGCAGATAACTTCGTCGGGGTTATGGAACGCTCGCTGGTAGCGAAGCAAGATCTGTGACATCAGGGTGACTCTGCCAGGGCTATGGACGCTCGCTGGCAACGGAGAAACACCATAGAAAGGGAATAATGATAACTAAAACGACCTCGTGCCACTGAATGCCTTACCCGGTTATCGTCAAAGAGGGACATGGATCATGGTCAAGAGGAACGAAGGTGGGAAAAGGGCCGAACTCCATAGGCGGACCCTGATTCACAAACCCGGGAAGTTGTACACACATGGATATGAAATACTCTAATAGAAGCAAAGCTAGTTAGTTTCTCAACCATCTTCTTCACAAGCTAATCCCGAAGGAAGGAGCAAAGATTTTGTTTTCGCCCAGAGAATCGCCATTTGTTGAGCGCTCAACACACCCTAAAAGCTTTTGAAATTTTTTCTCTTTTGGGTACCACTTGTTTTCTTGTTTCTTCTTTCTGAATTGAGTCCATTGTGTAGGGGTCATTAAGTTTTGTTTCCATGGACCTGTTGAATTGAAACTTTTTCTCTAAAAAGGAACTTTTTATTTTAACTAAGAATTCACAGCTAAAATTGTGACCCACGCACTTATTTTCGGCATCGACGAAATCCGAGTAGTAAAATGCCCACATAGCAATGATAATCATCGATCGGCGATGTATCCCATCGACATCGGTGAAATATGAGAGGGAAAAACATTTACATAGGCCATAACGAGCCTCCGATAACCGATTACTGATGCATTTTTTGGGGTCGGTGAAATCCCAAAGATTTAAATTGTGGAAATTTTCGCATTAACACATCGTCGATCACCGATGCATGTTCAACATCGGCAAGTTTCAAGGGGGGTAATTTGGAAACACTTGTTTAAACATATCATCGATCATCGATCCCCGATACTTCTTCAGGATCGGTGGGGTAGGACCTGTTTTTCAAAGTGCATATCTAACGAAAATCCTCAATTTCGAATAAACTCTTAGGCGAAGGGGCCAGATTCAAACGCCACGTGTCTTTTCGGCATAGGCATTTCATATGGCCTAGTTTAATCTTGAGTCACCTTAGATTTCCCCATGTCCTACTCGCACTTCCATGTCAGCTTTTCCACATCAGCGATGTACGTCCATATGGATAGTTATCAGAACTTTTTCCAAGACATATCAACAAACATTGTCTAAGAAAAATGTCGACCCCCGACCCACTCGTTTAAATTAGTAGAATGATGGGACATCTTTAGCATAAAATAAGATTGGATTATGTCATTTAATAGGCCAATTAATGTTTCACTCTGCATACATTGTTTCCCCCTGTGCCTCCCAAATAACGGGAATTTGAAATTGTCGATGAACCACAACATATCCCACTCCTGCGTCGCCAGCCTACGGTCGCATTTAATCCCGAGCATAATCTGGATCTTGGGGACGGATTGTGTAAAACCGCATTTACACTCTGAATTGAAGAACTGATGCGATAAGGAAAGTATTCTTTGTGTTTAATTTACTAATATAATTTCGAACCCCAACATTCTGCAAACAAATTTTCTCATTCTTAGAGCAGTCAAAGGAGAGAAAAGAGCATCTCAAGAGTTGCACTCGATTCTCAGAATTTGAAAACCAAGTTAAGCTAGTGCAAAGAAGAGGTATGTATTGATTTTATCATTTCGACGGTCGCATTTTATTTATATATCAGTATCCTCTCTGCAAGATGGTGGCTAACTTTTCTCTCTCTGTAGGAAAATTCCTCAAAGGAAGCCAACGACCAGACACTCGCCAAAGGCGGAAAAGTTTAAGAAAGCAGAGGTCGGTGAAGGATCTTCTCTCGGCACTGAGAGGCAGTTGGAGTTTGTTTCTAAAGTGGAGCCGATCATTAGAATGTCTACTAAGAAGGCATTTTCCCAGCCCCCTGCATTTGGCGACACAAAGGCAAGGACTAGGTCAAAGATAATGCTCCTGCAGTGGGGCTATTTGTTCAACAGGATTAACCGAGAAGATTACCCTAAATTTATTCCCCGCAATGACCTGGATGTAAGGACGCTCGACGACCAGGTTTTTTCGAACATCCGACAGTCATGCCTGCATATGGTAGCTTGTCGAACCCTGGTCTTGCCCTTTATTGAGACCCTGGGTGGATAATCAACCATACAGATGCAATGAAGTGCATGGTCAATGATGAGAATGGCAAATGCGTCATTGTTTTTCTCCCGATGGAGGTCCAGAAATACGACAAGCTCGGGGACCCATTTAAACATGGATTTCATAGTGAAATTATATGAGTTCCATGACACCAGCAGATTGATGGCCTCCTGGTGGAAGGAAGACACAAAATTCACGAACCAGAGCAATGGCTGGTATGAGACAACAAACCTAAGGGATCCATACATCTATTTAATGGATCTGATCTGTCGATTGTACGGGGAGATGGATTGCGCTAATTTTTCGGAGGCATGGATGCCCTTGGCATACACTGTGGCCATCTCTGGGAGTAGCTTCAACTAGGAAGCAATCATTTCTAAATAATTGAGCACCAACCTATTGCAGGCCCAGACACCAAAGGATGGAGAAGCGCATGCTTTTCACATCGCATCATACTTGTTAGACGTAATCTACACAGGGATAGTCTTCGCAGGCATGAATCTGAGCTAGCATTTCGTCAAGCTACCTGTACATGTCTAATTTGGCATTCTGTGGGAAAACGGGTCCACAAATTGCTATGCTCTCATCTGTAATGAAATTATAGCTCCGGTTTATTTTATTATTTTTAAGAAAGAATGCCCAAGACTTTTGACAACATCCAAGAAAATGATCTCAAAGGTAGGCCTTTGGTACCTATAAGAAACCAGTACTTATATCAGGGTGTTTGGGGCTACCGACGCACCGCATCTACTCCTCTCTCACGTCCTAGACCGGCTCATTGTGGTAGAAATCTATTACTAAGCCATCCTGCGGGGCTATAATGCCACTCTGGTTAAAGACAAGAAGCGACCGTTCATACCCTATGGTTTCCATATAGGGTTTTACATGGTGAAGGATACTACACAAGATAAACAAGAGGGTTTGAGCCAGCTGGAATACAGATTCCCAATGAGCTAATTCTGCAAACATGACCCTAGAGGCCTAGTACTTCAACATGTGTCACAAGTCTCCTCCTGCTGGACATACGCACATGATAAGTTTGAAGATGATATCTTTATAGAATGTGCTCAAGACTGGGAGGAGGTGCTACAGAGAAAATCCAACCCAAATATGACTAGGTTTAAAACTATGAATATGGATGAGAAAGTCGAAATGATAGAATAGACGGATCAAGAAGCCCTTGGGGTTAGGGAAGAGAATAGAGAAGTAGAAGCCACAGAGGCAGAGAGGAGGGGGATGTTGTTGTTAGAAGAAGCCCAAAGAGTCATCCAGAGGTTAGAAAACAATGCCCAATTGTTAGAACCTATAAGGATCACCTCGGTCGACCCAATCAAAATCAAAGAGGAGATAAATGGCTCATAATAAACCCCACTGGAGGAAACCGTCGATCCAGAAAACCCTAGATTTATGTCACCACAAGCCATATCACCAGTGACTATTCTAGCCCAACAGAAGATTCCAAGAACACCAGGTGAAACAGGTGTGCATAACATCCTCTTTGATCTAATTACCATCTCTGATGATGAAGAGAGCTTGTAGGTATCGCTTATAACTCCAGTACCAATCACAGAGGAGAAAGAACCAAAAGGATCATTTGCGCCAACCCTCGATGCTTCGATTCTAAACCCTCGGCAGGGTGACCATGAGGTCGAGAGTATCCTAGACATTGAATTTATCGACCTATCGGGGACCCTGAAAGACAGCTCCAAGGATGAGCTAGGCTCTGGTGAACAAGAAGAGGAATTGCAAGAGCTAGAGATCGACACCTCAACAGTCGATCACTAAGATAATGTTGAACTTGTGACTGTCTCTCCATTTAAGGTTGATACTCCACCAGCTGACGAACACTAGCAGAAGGTCAAGTCATTAGAACATACAGAAGTTTCCCCTGTCAAAGAAGTACAAGAGCCGGTCCTAGAACAAATATATACGGCAGGAAGCCTGGGCAACAGTCTGACCTGGGGAGACTAATTGATCCCTGAGCCCATGGATGAGGTCGTCGATATACAGGTGATTTTTTATGATAGAAAGAGGAAATCCATAATGAGGAGGACAACCAAGAAAAGTAGGCTCACATTGGATAACACACTTCTCATCACCACAGAAGAAAAGTTGCTCGGCACAGAAAATGAAAAGACAACTGAGCTAATCGACGCAATGATGGCTATAACTGATGCCACACTGGATCTAGCTAAACGGGACAAAAAGGAGCTAGCCTCCCTAAAGAACGAGTTGGACCATCTATGGCATCTGGCGAAATATTACCAGGAATCAATGTAAGCAACATTTTTCCTGAAGAGTGAATTTCAAAAAGCATATGCACAATTCACGAGTGAAAGGCATCTCTTCACTGCATGTGTAGCCGGTTTTCAAGAAGACACTTTAATGGCACTAGAAACCTGCAAAGACGTGGAGAGATGGTATGAAAAGGCATAACAGGCTGTAGAATGAATCGATTATATTAGTGCAGTACATAAGGGCTGAGACACGAAGGATCATGGCATCTGAGTGTTGATAGATAGAAGCATCTCCCAAATCAGGAAGGCAGCTGAATATTGGGTAAGTATGGCCCAAGAACCTAAGCGAAAGATATGGGAAAGGTGGGCCGAGTGCGAGAAAAGTTGGAAGAAGATCAATCGGGAGATGAAAGACATTGGCTTTCCAGATTTCGGCTCACCTAAAGACTTTGTCGATTTTCATGACATAGTCAAACGACATGCAGAACAAGACTCACCATGGGAAGTGGAGATCGCGCAGGTGGTACAGCTAATTGTTTTAATATGAAAAGCGAATTGTTGTTTTAATATGTGATTGATGGTACAACTAAGGAAACTATTTTTCTTGCACTTATCTTATTGCATGCATATTTTCTTTCCATAATTGTATCTCAGACAATCTTGAAATACTAGCAAGGTAACATATTATTACTAGACTTGTAATAGGTGTGAATAACATTGTCTACACGCTAGGGCACGAGGGTTATCCTAGGCTCAGCATTTTTGAGTAGTTAATAATTCCCTCTATCATTTGGTTTACACCATCACCCCATTACTTTATCAAACTCATTTAATAATAGAAAAGACAAAAAGAGAAACGTTTAACCTAAAGGAGGAACTTTCACAAAAATATATCATGTCAATCACTAAGTAAAGCCCATCAGTAAATTGGCCAAATCGAAAGATCTGGAGAACCATTCCACCCATCAAA